>CM028383.1:1491196-1518696 GCA_013146195.2 Codonopsis lanceolata
ATCAATTAATCCTTGTTTGCACTTTTTTTAAAAGCCTGCTCTTAACTCACCCAAAACACTTTGTACATCTTTCTCCAAAAATACACACCTGCTGCTACAAATAAAACTAAAAAAAATGAAAACCACAAAGAAATTAATTTAAACTAGTAAAAATAGAAATTAAAGCAAGCCAAGAAAAACATTGGGTTGTCTCCCATTAGCGCCCTTATTTAACGCTCAGTAGCTAGACCCAACGCCCACCCTTAACATTACTCGTAAATAAGATAGGCCAAAGTGATTTCCTCCACGGTTTTGGAAATATCAAAACTTGCATAATACGACTTCAACCGAGTACCGTTGACCTTGAAAACCTTGTGAGTTTGTGAACTTTGAATCTCAAAACACCATTTGACAAAACACTCACTACTACATACGTACTCGCCCAACGAGACCTCAATTTTCCTGGCATCAATTTCAATCGCGAGTTGAAAAAGAACTTTCGTCCC
Source organism: Codonopsis lanceolata (assembly GCA_013146195.2). Classification (NCBI taxonomy): domain Eukaryota; kingdom Viridiplantae; phylum Streptophyta; class Magnoliopsida; order Asterales; family Campanulaceae; genus Codonopsis; species Codonopsis lanceolata. Next base: position 1,491,682 of record CM028383.1, read on the forward strand.
ACTACAAAATTTTTCCTTCGAATCAATTTGTCATGAAACTTTTAGTCCTCTCCTTGTAGAATCTTGCACTATCATAGGCCTCCAACCTCAACTCATCCAATTCTTATAATTGCAACTTCCTTTCAAGACCAGCCAATGTAAAATTCATATTACACTCCTTCACTGCCCAATAAGCTTTATGTTCTACAGCAACCGGTGAATAGCACATCTTACCAAATACCAATCGATATAGTGGCATACCAATTGGTGTTTTATGTGCCGTGCGATAAGCCCACACTGCATCATCCAATCTTGAACTCTAGTCTTTCCTATTAGGATTTATCATCTTTTCCAAAATACCTTTAATTTCTCTGTTTGAGACCTCAGCTTGCCCATTAGTTTGCAGATGGTATGTAGTAACCACTCTATGGTGAACACCATACTTGAGCATCAATGCTTTCACGCCACGGTTGCAAAATGAGTTCCTTGATCACCGATCACGCCCTTGGAATGCCAAACTCCGTTGAATATATTTGACCCGAAAACTCACAACAACTTTTGAATCATTAGTCCGGTAGCTTTTGCTTCTACCCACTTAGACACATAATCCACCGCAAGCAATATATACAAATTGCCAAAAGAACTTGGAAATGGACCCATAAAATCCATTCCCCAAACATAAAAAATTTGCAAATTAAAATTGGAATTTGGGGCATCTCATCTCTTAAAGTTAAATTCCCAATCTTTTGACATCTATCACAGCTTTTACAAAAAACATAGGCATCCTTGAAAAGAGTTTTCCAATAAAAACCACTATCTAAAATCTTTCTTGCTGTTCTTTTCGGACCAAAATGTCCTCCACAAGCATAATTATGACAATATGCTAATATGGAATGAATCTCGTCATTAGACACACACCACGAATGACTTGATCGAACCGATTCTCCAAAGATAAGGTTCATCCCATATATATATTTAGAGTCACTTCTTATTTTATTCTTTTTGCACTGCTCATACCTTGTGGAAAATTCCACCACCAAAAAATTAACTACATCAAGCATACCAAGGTTCCATACCTGACTTACCTTGCACCAAAAAGAGTTGTTCATCCGGGAACATTTCAGAAATGGGAATGGATTCCTCTTCATGCACCAACCTGCTTAAGTGATCAGGTACTGAATTATCCTTCCCCTTGCAATCCTTGATCTCCCATTTAAATTCTTGCAACAAGAGAATCCATCTGATCAACCTAGGCTTAGACTCTTCTTTGCCAAAGATACTTAAGTACCGCATGATCCGAGAAAACCACCACCTTCGATCCCAAAGAAATAAGATCTGAACTTTCAAAAGCAAAAACTATGGCCAACAACTCCTTTTCTCGATGTAGTGTAATTGCATTGGGTGCATTAAGAGTTTTGAAGCATAATATATCACATGACTCGCTTCCCTTCTCTTTGTCCAAGAACGCCCAATCGCATAATGACTCGCATCGCACATGAGTTCAAATGGTGAATCCCACTTCGGTGGTCAATAGGAGCTTGAAGTCGGTGGGAACTTCTCCTTCAACAGATCAAAAGCCTTCTTGCAATCTTCCCCAAATTCAAAAGGAACATCCTGTTGAAGCAACCTTGTTAAAGGTTGAGCGATCTTGGAGAAATCTTGGATAAATCGCCTGTAAAATCCTGCATGACCAAGAACACTTCGAATATCTTTCACATTAGCAGGATAAGGCAATTTAGCAATTAAATCAACCTTAGTTTTGTCTACTTCAATTCCCCTTGAAGACACTACATGACCTAACACTATACCCTTTTGTACCATAAAATGGCATTTCTCATAATTAAGAACCAAGTTAGTGTTTATGCAACGCTTCATGACTTTAGACAAATTATCTAAACATTGATCAAATGAATCACCATACACCGTAAAATCATCCATAAAAATCTCTATGCAATGCTCAATCATATCAGAAAAAATACTCATCATGCATCTTTGGAATGTACCAAGTGCATTACACAGACCAAAAGGCATACGAAAAGCAAAAGTACCGAATGGGCACGTGAAAGTTGTTTTTTTCCTGATCTTCAGGTGCAACTAAAATCTGATAATATCCTGAATAACCATCTAAAAAACAAAAATATTTTTACATGCCAACCTTTCTAACATCTGATCAATGAATGGAAGAGGAAAATGATCCTTCCGAGTTGCTGCATTTAATTTTCGAAAATCAATGCACACTCTCCACCCATTTTGCAATCTCATTGGTACCAACTCATTCTTCTTATTTTCCACCAAAGTAAAACATGTTTTCTTAGGAACAAGATGAACATGACTCACCCAATTGCTGTCAGAAATAGGAAAAATAATTCCTAAATCCAAAAGCTTCAGGATTTCCTTGAGAACAACTTCCTTCATGGGCGGATTCAACTTCCGTTGTGGATCTCGCATAGGTTTTGAATCAGTTTCAAGCAAAATGCGATGCATGCACATTGAAGGACTAATTCCTTTAATGTCTGCAAGTGTCCACCCGATTGCTCCTTTGTTTTCTTTCAAAATTCTCAGCAACTTTTCTTCCTGCAACTCAATCAAATTATTAGCAATAATGACTGGCAAAGTTTCATTTTCACCTAAGTAGACATATTTCAAATGCTCATGTAATTTCTTTAATTCCAACTTAGGTGCTTGAATTGTAGAAGGAAGAATTTTTTCACTTGACAATGGTAATGGAAGAGTCGGAAAATCAAACTTTGATGTAACCTCAAGTATGGAATAAAGAGCCATGATACTTTCTTGCACTTCAACATTGCTTTGAAAAGGAACATCCTTATCAGTCAAACTTTTCACAAGAACCACTTCCAATTTATCATCGAGAACATTGGACTCAAACTCATCACGCACGACAGAATCAATGACACTAACATGAAAAACAGACTCCGAATCACTTGGATACTTCATGGCATCAAAAACATTAAAAGTCACCACATTACCATCAAATTCGAGTGTCAGAGTACCCTTATCTACATCAATTTTTGTTTTTGTTGTTTTCATGAATGGTCTTCCTAACAGAATAAGAGAGGGATGAGGAGAACATGAATCATCCATATCTATGACATAAAAATCCACCAGAAAAATTAAGTCATTAACTTTCACCAAAACATCCTCTACCACACCTTCGGGATAAGAATTAGACCTATCTGCTAGTTGTATGATCACTCTAGTCTCTCGCATTGGGCCTAAATTCAATTCTTTATACACAGATAAAGGCATGACATTTATGGATGCTCCTAGATCAAGCATGGCTTTTTCGACCTTTTTATTACCTATAATACAAGGAATAGTATACATACCTGGATCCTTACATTTCTGAGGTAATTTCCGTTGAATCATTGCTGAAACATTCTCACTTACCAACACTTTCTCATCCGCTCGCAGCTTCATTTTCTTCGTGCACAACTCTTTGAGAAACTTGGCATACCTAGGCACTTGCTTAATAGCCTCCAAAAGAGGGATATTAATTTCCACCTTGCTGAAAGTATCCAAGATTGCTTTCTCATCCCGTTCTTTCTTTTCCCGTGCCAATCTACCTGGAAAAGGTGGAGGAATAATTATTTTCTGATTTTGTGCACCCAATTCTCCAGCTTCTTCCTTCGACGAATTTTCCTTTTGTACACTTCCTTCATTGTTACTGCTACTATCACTTTTCTTTTTCTCGTTTGCAATTTCCTGTAACTCCTTTCCATTCCTAAGAGTTACTGCACAAGCATTCTCCCGTGGATTCTTTTCAACTTGAGAAGGTAATCTACCTTGGTTCACTTCTATTTTGCTCATTGACACAGCTAATTGCGAAATCTGATCTTCCAAAGATTTTATGCTAGCCTTAGTTTGCTGTCTGTCTTGCTGAACCGTGTCAACCAAACTTTTGATTAAATTCTCAAGCGAAGTTCCTGGATTAGTAATGGGTTGTGATGGTTGAGGAGGTGGAAATGGTGGCCGAATTTGCTGATGTGGAAAATTTGAATTTCTAGTTCCATAACTCAAATTCGGTTGATCACGCCATCCAGGATTATAATTATTGGAGTACGGATCATATTTCCTTTGTTGTTGCCCTTGGAACCCTCCTACAGCATTTACTAGCTCCTTTGGATCCTCTTGTAAAGTTGGACACATATCCGTCGGATGACCAACATTTGTACAGATTCCACACGCCTTGACTTGCTGAACTTACCCTGAGACTAATTTCTCCACAACAGAAGTTAAAGTGTCTAATCTACGATCAATAGAAAAGACATTTACATCATTCACTTTGCTTGGAACTTCCTGTTGCCTTGTCCCAAATTGCTGAGCATTTTCAGCCATGTCAATGATAAGCCGCTTAGCTTCCTCCAATGTATTGTTCATGAAAGCTCCCTCACTCGCAGCATCTATCATGTTCCTGTCTGCAATTAATAATCCTTCATAAAAATATTGGATTAGCAACTGATCAGAAATTTGGTGCTGAGGACAACTCGCACACAATTGTTTAAAACGCTCCCAATACTCATACAAAGTCTCTCCTGCAAACTGCCTTATCCCACAAATATCCTTACGAATATTCGCTGCTCTTGAAGCAGGGAAAAATCGTTCAAGAAATTTCTTCTTCATTTCAGGCCATGTACTTACTGCTCCTGGATGTAAGTCAAACAACCAATCCTTCGCCTTATCTACCAATGTGAAAGGGAAAGCTCTCAGCTTCATGTTATCTTCAGTCATTCCTTGTGGTCTTTGGCTCGAACATGCTAAGTGAAATGCCATCAGATGTTTGTGAGGATCTTCTCCCGTCAACCCATGAAATTTAGGTAGTAATTGGATCGGCACAGGTTTTAATTCGAATAGAGCATTTACTTCAGGAAATGTAATGCCAAGCGGTGGTTGATTCACATCAGGTGTGGCCATTTCCCTCAAAGTTCGTTGAGGAGCTGCCATGACTACTTGTTGTTCAACCTCCTCAGCTTCAGCCTTCACTTCTTCTTCCCTAACTTGCTCTACTCCTTCCAGCTCTTCGTCGCCTGAATCACTTGAACTAGCCAATTCAAATGTTGATTTCAATCCTGGTGAAGAGAAATGTGCTTGTCGGTTGAGCTTAGCTTGCTTTGTTAATTTTCATGATGTCTTCTCAATCTCAGGATCATAAACCAATTTTCCTGTACGAGAAGATCGAGGCATAAAAAGAAACAACCCAATAAATAAAATTCTAACTAAGAAATAAATAACAGAACCGTTCCCCGGCAACGACGCCAAAATTTGACGTGTGTCAAATCGTCAAAGTTAATTCTCCCACTTCCCTAATAATGAGTATAAGGTAAGTCGGGATCGTATCCACAGGAAACATTGTACCTATTCCTTTTAGAATTTTACTAATTAATAAAAAAAATGAATTAAGATTTTTAATTAACTAAGAATTGACTAACAAACGAAATAACTGAAAATTAAAGATTTTAATTAAACTAACATATTAAAAACTTGATTAAATTCAATAAAGTAAAAATCCAGTCAATGAACCAATTTCCATCTCGCATTTTACTTCTGATCATAGATGCAAAAATGTCTTGTTTAATCACAAATAAACCGGTTATAAGTATCGACAAACGCCTAACACTCAATCTCTCCTTACCGAGTTGATAATCAAGAGAAGCTCGTTAACTATCATCTAACCGAATTACAACCTCCGAGACGCTCGTAAGATTTAATAATCCTGATTGCATTAAGAAGAGAGAGACCCGATTCAAAGTCATGCATATTGAAGCAATAACATGTAACTAAGATTATTCATTCCCGTAACACGGTCCGATTATGATTGTGATGCCTAAAAGGTGTATTACTCGCCACTTTGTTAAAACTGAGGACAATTATAGATCAACAGTGTTAACTAGCCTTAAACTATTATGTTAATTAATATTCTGGCCACAAACATCAATTAAACACAATAGTCATACAACGTGCTAATTGGAAAACAAACAAATATTTATAACGAAACAAGGATTAGTTCCATTAGATCTCACAGAAGTAAAAACGTTGGAGATTTAATTGTTCATTGACTGGAAAAGAATATTTAGCTACTAAACATAATTAAAATACTTACAAATACCAAGAATAAAAATTGTTCCAGTTGGTGATGTAAAACTAAAGAAATAATACAACTTTATCTACATTTTATCTCCCAACAATTATGTGTTACTTTTCTCCCCAAGTGACTGCCTAGTTTCTGCTAAGTTACAGCCTATATATCCCCTTTTTTTCCCCACTCAAGCCACTACTTAGCAGTTTTTTTCTATCAATAAAACTGCCATTAACTTCCTAAAACTACTAATAACTACCAAAGCAGTTTTTCCTTTAACAAAGAATAAGTTAGAAAGAGGAAACAACTCTCTAACTGTCCAGAAAATCTACTGGACAGTCCTTCAGCAAGTTGACATCAGCTTCAATTCTGGAATTTAAACAGCACATGCCCACGTGACACCACAGAATTTCGTTTTCTTGCAATCTAGCACTTTTGCTTAGTTTCCCTCTTTTGTCAGCTCCCTTCACACCTACAATCATTAACAAGCCAAAAACAACCAAAAGTGTAATATTTACTCTATAATTAATCAAAAAATCGACTAATAATATCACACAATTGTGCTCCTGTCACACACCTTTAAGGTGAGATGCTATAATTGTATGTAAGATATGTTTGTATTACTATGATTTTTGTTTTTGTATAGTTTTAATTGTAATAGGATTTTTAAATCTAAAATATAATTTGAGAGAGTCAAGTAAATTGATTCTAATTGTAATAGGATTTTTTTAAAATTGATATGGATTGAGAATCTCAATCCCAAATAGATTAGATTTTATGATTAATTAATGTACAAACTAATAATTATTACTTTATCGATTAATGAATATCACGTTAAATTAATATTTTTGCGGGTCCCAAAGATATCAATTTATAGTTTTAAATGTAGACATTAAAACATTAATAGCTAAAACAGTAGTAGACGTGAACAAACTAATTTTCCATCGAAGTTTATATTTGCTTGAGGTTTCACACTACAAGAAAAAACACTATATGTGAACCCCCCCCCCCTTTATTTGGAAGGGTCAAAAAAGAGTCTCAAATACCCTTTTTGGAAAAGGGAGAGTTAGGGGTACCAAATATTTGGTACTTGGCAGTTGGCACCCTTTCCCATATACCTATACTAAATGTTTTGATGTTGTTAGCTTAAAACCCTAATTTAAAAAATTCATAATACCATCTATATCCCAAAAAATTCATGCATGAAGAAGAGAGAGAGTCTCACTCTTGGTGCGATTGTTGTTGCGACTACTCAGCAAACCCTTGGGTAAGCGCTTCTCTCTCTCTCTCTTTATACCTCTCTTCTTCCTTGATTTTTGCCTTAACCTTGCTTGCCCAATTGGGACCTAGTTTATTGTTTATTGCTTCAGTTGATACTTGTTGTTATAGTCGTTGGTCTCTCCCCTTTATGGAGATGTTTTACCCACCTAATTTTGCCATGTTTCCTTCGTTTAAGAAGTTGATAGATAGGCAAGTCACTTGACATGTAAGTAGTAGTAGGCACTGCCGAAGACCCGGTCCCCTGCTCGTCAGTAGGCGGGGTGTAAGCCTTAGTGGAGTCGGCGACTGCATCCTTCAGCACTGTTCGGCGGGCAGCCCCACGGGTCTGCCTGGCGGCCCTACCGGACATATCATCTATATCCACCACCATATCTGAAACAACAAAGAATAACAAAGTTAGAATTATGAGTAAATGACAGCGATCAAAAAAAGAACGAATAAAATAAGTGCAAAGCGACGAATACTCTCACAGCCTTCAAAATTGGATGTATCATCTTTGCATCGCAGGCAGTCAATTCTAAACTTATTTCACTCATGCATCGCCTATCCCGGATATTGAATATACTCGGGGACCTCGCAACGAAGGTTCAACCCTTCTATCTTCTTGGTCGACATCCCGACCATCCTCAGCAAAACCTCATCCTCGGTCACCGAGCTCCAGCAGAATTCCCGGATAGGTCCAGTCCCACGGACCCCAAGGAAAGTCTCGATGGCCGTTCGGGCTGACTCCTCGTACTTATCCAAAGTCCCGACCAGCGAAAGCGACTTAATTTCAAAAGCAGAAAGCCGAGGAACAGGAAAGTTCCACCCAACTCGGCTCTCGACCAATAGGACCTTCTCATCCCAGTGCCCCGTTTTGCCAGGAGGCTTGGCAAACAGATTAATTCCCGATTATGATGCTTGCACTGGAGCCGGTTTAAGGACTTGATAATGGAAAAATAGGTTTTAAATAAAGGGAGGGTAGGCTCAAACCCGAGTATCCGAACACAAGCCGCAAACGACACCAGGTACCTCACTAGGTTGAGGGAGAGATCGAGGGGATGGGCACCGGCCTCTTCAAGAAGCTCGCAAATAAGGGGGTCAAGGGGTAGTCGAAGACCTGCCTCAAAAAAGGTAATATAGAAACCCACCTTATCGCGCTGACTCATAAGCTCGTCCATACCGAGTGAATTATGGGGAGCAGATCTTCGGAATTTTTTAGAACTGTGATTGTACCTATCATCCCAGTTCACTACATCATCGAGTCATATATTATTCCTCCACTCCTTAAGCACTCGACGAGCAGGTGAGGCATCCTCGATCCCACCTGAGTCATCCTCAACTCGGGCAGCAACCGAAAAAGTCTCTCATCACTTCTCACTGGCCAAACTCTTGTTTGCTTCCACTACCTCAGCAGCGACAATCTCCCTATAATACTGGTTAAATAAATACCAAAGGGCCCTATCCTCATCCCTACAGACCATCATGGCCGACCCAGCGGGGATATCATTGGCCTTATACTCTTCGTCATCAAGGGTTGGTAAGCCCTCCATGTTGTACCCCCTTGCTATCAAAAGGGGCATTGCTTGGCTCGGCAAAACAAGCAACCAGGCCTCATCAGTTTATGAGTATACCCTACGGTTGGTAGGTGATCGGGCATACACGGGATCGGGACTTACGTGTTTGGTCCTCATGCTCGGCCTTAATGAAGTAGAACGGCTAGGCGAAGAAGAAGAAGAGGTTTCACTAGGGGTGAAGGCGGGGACAGAGGGGACATATCTCATGAAGTCTAAAAAACCTTTAAAAAAAACTTCGAAATTGAAAAACGAATAACAGCGAACAAAAGGGGCAAATACCTGTAAGTAGAAATTAAGTGAGGAAGGAGCAATAGAATTATCGAGGATCTGAAAAAGGAAAAGCCACCGGAGTTAGCACCGGAATAGCCGAAATAACAGCAGAATTGCCAGAAGATTAATACAAACCCAGAAATTTAACCCAAAACAAACTCAAACACAACGAAACTGGCGGCAAAAGAAAGAGAAGAAGAAGGTGAACCTGGAAACTAGAAACACGAGGCAAACTAACGGCAAGAAATAGCAAGAACAAGAGGAATGACAGTAGAAGAGAGTTTTTTCGCATTCACCAGAAACATGGTTTGAAAGGGAAATTTTCAAAGAAAGAAGAAAGCGTATAGAAGAAGCCGAAAACCGTGATTTTTATACAGACCCGAGGACACTGGGTCGACCCGGCTAGAAAACACGCGGATCCTAACTACCCATTCCCAGGCCGACACGTGGCGAGGACATGCAGAAATCGTACACAAACCGACGACGTTTTCTGAGAATGACGACGTCACATTTATGAACAGTAAAAAGGAAATGATTACCTATGACCCCTCAATAAACGTGCATTTAATTCAAACAGCGGACTAATTTCCCAGAAAAATTCCACTAATAACTCTGAACTCATCCTCGGCTTCAAAAGCTCGAGCACGATCGAACGAACAAAAATAAACGACAAAGAGCGACCATAAGCGAGGAAACCAAAAAACCGAGGAAACCACAACGAAGATCAAAGATACTCGACAGCCGAACAAAGTGCTCAATTATAATTTCCAAGCTAAGGATAAATCCTCGCACTTGGAAACTCGGGGGCTATTGAAGGGACCCGACCTGGGTCCTCCTACGTGGAACGAACATGTGGCTTCCAGCTGGGTATAAGTGGGGCCCCTCTCTCATAATCCCTTCGAACTTAAGGACCGACCATGGCCGATCATTACTCTGCTGCCGAACAAAGTATCCTCATAACGAACAAAGGTCAATCCAGAAGTCGAGCAAGATTGAGCACCAAGGCGGGGAACACCCATGCTCGACACTCAACTACACCGACTAAGTAATTACCAGATGTCAGATCCTAATTGGATGACACGTGTCGTCCATGCAAGCATAAGCTAACCAGTGAGAAGAGATCGACAGCTAGCCGACCAAGTAACATGCCCTTACACATGAAGGGAAGATATAACTTGGCTAGTAAGCAACCACCAACCATGTAAGGCTACCCATAAACCATCAACCAGTAAGAGGCTGCCAGCCAGCCGACCAGCAACAGGTCCCCATGATCAAGGGCCCCTACATCAATCATGACCCCCCAAGGGACACTACTATAAAAGGAAACCTTCCCTTACAAGAAAGGTAAGTTCACTTGATCAAATACACACACAATTGCATTAAGAACAAGAAGCAATATACACTATCACCGGAAGCTTAAGAGAATGCCTAGCTCCGGCACTTATACTCCCTGATTACTGACCCTCACACCAGAGGGCTGTAGCTGGGAAAACCCCAACACCCTAACGATAGTCTTATTTCAGGTCAACGAAGGTCAAGAACAAGCATAAAGCCCAGATATCCTATCAAGTTTGGTACATCAAGTACCCACATACATCGACGTGGACGTTGGTCAAGGACACGTCAGCTTAGGTCCATTACGTGGATCACCAGCATAGTCACCCCATCTTTGTGGCGCGATCAGGGGGGTAAGTGGGGAACCACTACTAATCATCTAAGTAAAAGAAAAAAGATAGGTCAGTCACTTGATTTGGAAAACTTACTCTAAAGGATTTATAAATTTGACAAGATTCATACATCAAAGTGACTCCACAATGATTATCCACCAGAAACAAAGAAATTTTAAACTACTTATTCTTGAAAGAAATATGTAGTACCTAATTACGTTTAACGTTGGGCTCTCCAATTTTAGTTTAATGGTTAGCCTGGTTCTCCGGTTATTGGCGAATGACCGAAAAATATGGTTTGATGTATCTGTACTAATGGGTTTAATGGTTTAATAATTTATTAATGGAAAAAAATATCAACCGAAAGAAAAAGAGGTGGATGAATGTAACAGTCATGGAATGGAATTGAGGTTCAAGTAGAGCTGTGCACGAGTTTTTCAGAATCGGACCAGACTAATTAAAACTGGACTGGACCAATATTTTGGTTTGGTCTTGGATCCAAATTTTCATAGAATCGGACATTTGAGTCGGTCCCGGTTCTCGAACAAAAAAAAACATGAAACCGGACCGAACCAACCCAATTAGTAGTTTATTTATTATATATAATTGTATATATGTATATTAATTCCTCATGTCCTAGCCCTATATCACAAATCTATTTTGCTATCAAAACTTAGAGAGAGAGAGAGAGAGAGATTGTGTTCGGCAAATGTGAATTGAGGGAAGAGAAAAATGGTAGAAAAGAAAAAAAAAAGTGATTGAATTGAAGAAGAGGTGAATGGCAACAGAAGAAGGAAAATGGAGGGTGAGGGTGTTGTGTGGGCCGGAGAAAAAGAGAGACAATTCTCAAAAATCTTTATTACGGAGTATTTTGGTTCCTTTTGTTAGCTTTCTGTCTATATATGTTTATCTGTATTCATCTCTTTTTTTTGTTTTCTTTAGCCTTAATGAAACTATTTCTTTAGTCTGCTAAGTGCTTGACAAAATGTTTTAAAAAAGTGACTTTGTAAAAATCAGTATCGATATGATCTTGGTTCTCGTACATTTTTAATTGGTACTACGCCGGATCAATGTATTGATTTACATACATATTGAATTGGTTCTGATTCTAATTTTTTTTTTAAATCGGACTATTGGTCTGATTCCAATTTTCTTTTTTCTAAAAAATTGGATCGAACCGAACCAAGCTCACGAGAAATAGAAGGAGAAGGGTGAATTAAGTGGACCTAACTTTTTCTTTTTCAAGATTACAATTTTTGTAATTGTTTCAGTGCATGAGCAGTATTATTGTTTTGTGGAGAAAAAAATGGGCATTTATTAAGATAGCCTTGAAGAGGGTATCCTAACTATGCCTTATATATCTCACCCCATCAACAACACTACAGGTACAGTCCTTCACCAAAACAGCCAAACCATCATCACCGGAGCTCATTACAGAATGGTTGTTAATTAAAGGTTTTACTGCAGCTAATAGTCATTATTCATAGACCTAGTGCAACTACAATATTTACTACGGTGGATTCCTGATGGGTATTATCCAATCATCAACCTTCCTTTTACCCATCACGATCAAGAATCCAGTTGAAGACTATCCCACCTTTGTCCAACAACTACTTTGGAAATGTGGCAGATGTTGAGGGTAGTAGCAACCGCGGGGAATTGGAAGATCATGGGCAGCATGGCTGTGCTCAAAACAGTGCGCGAATATCTTGATTCATGGCTGAGAAATCCGGTTATACACCAAATGGGACGGTTCTTATTTAATTCCCTCTCAACTTTCTTACAAAACACAAAACGTAACACATGAAAATGTTAAAAGAAAAGAAAAGAAAAGGAAACTTTTTATAGAAAAAAGTGATGCAATGGAATCCGACGAGACGGCAATGGGCATGTGATGCACATGTCAGCTTCAACACAACCATGCATCGCACATGGGTGAGTATTGCCCGGCTATAGCAGGAGCTCAGTTTTGTTCCTACATTGAACAAATTTGAACCAATGGTAGGAAGATTTTTTTATCTTTTGAGGAACACTCCCCTAATGGCCAGATTTCAGCTATTAAAAAAAATAGAATGCACCATTGGAGAAACTCTACGAACACAACTACACCTTTTATTTTTAAATTTCATCATGAGCACAAGTAAATAATGATTTTCAAATTTTATAATCATTTGATAACATGAAAATACATTATACTCGTACATACATACATGGTACATGACACTTATATGGGACATGTTTGAGCTAATAGACGAAACTCCTACCTACCACCACACCCCATCCTATCGAGCATGGTTGGAGAGCTTTGGGCATCTTGGCCTAATTTGTGTTATTGATATGTAATGTCCGACTGAATCCGGATCCTCTATTCTAAAATTATATTTCATCTTCTATTCCACCATTAGATTCTTGACACGTATCAATCAAAATTCACGGATTCTTATAGTTATGAAAACACAATCAACTTAGTACTTGATTTTATTTATTTACGATTTGACACGAACAAGAATCTGACGGTGGAATAGAAGATGAAATACAATTTTAAAATAAAGGTTCGAAACCCGGCCCAGCCAAGCCAGTCCCTCTGCATGCATAGCATGGGCAACTACGCATGACCTCAATCCAACGAGGGCTCAAATTTATATAATGTAGTTAGGTATAGCTTATAAGGAGTAGGGAGTGAAACTTCATCTCTACCTCTAGGCCTTTTCGAATAGACAAGTCTCATTTAGGGAAACAAAGAAAACATATGATTATATCAACCATATTTACCTTTTGGAGTCCTTGGTTGACGTTTTGGGTAGGTAATCACATCTGTCTTACTATTTTGTTTTGTTTGTAGACTTTAGATGAAGCTAATAGTTACGATGTCCATGTGGGCTACATGCTCAAATGAACGGTTACACGTAATTACTCAATTACTAACACGAAACGAATACAAGCAAATAACAGTTTTCATATTTCATAATTACTTAATAACATGAAAGTGTGCAAATGTAGTCCCATTTTCGCCAACTATTGAAGCGCATTTCTAAATAGATGTGTCCATACCCCACTTATGAGTTGGTGGTCCGGACAGGCAAATACATAGGAGAAATAACCATGGAGCGAAAATAATACAGCTGCATAGCAAAGAGATCATCGAATAAAAGACTTTGCTAGCTTCAATATCAAATACATACAGTGGCACCCTGCGAGATACCATCTGAACATGCATCACAAATATGATTAGGCATTTCATTTCCAGTAACCATATTCACTTATCAACGGACATTCTCGATAATAAGATGAAATGAAAACAGTCAATAGAAACAAGAGGGAATTTCCCCTACCAAGAATCCTAATCAAATAAGGTTCAGGAACATACATACTAGGCCTGGCAATTTGGTGGGTTGGATTGGATTTGGGATGGGTTGAAATGGATGGATTTGGGATGGGTTGAAATGGATAATGAGTTGAGACATGTCGAAAACCATTAAAACTCAAATGTTAAACGGGTTGAAATGGGTTTGATCAAAATAGGTCAAGTTAAAACGGGTAACGAGTTAGAGCAGGTCAACCCATCTCAACCCAAAAGATTTCCTCCCAAAAAACATAAATTCAATTCAAGGCATAAAAAGTCACGGGTCAAAAAGGGATAACGTGTCCGACCCACTTTAACCCGACTCAACCCAACTTATTAATATTATTGGATCAAAACGGATTACTCACTTCAACCCAAAAATATTAATGGGTTGGGTAATTAGTGGGTTGGATTGGGTGGATTAATGGGTAATGGGTTTCAATTGCTAGACCTAATAGTATACAGTAGTAATACATACTAATGAAAGTTTACAAAATGCATTTCAACACACTAGAAAACAACCACGGCATTCCCATTTCACAAACAATTCAGACAAATCAGATTAGCCAGAATGAAACAAACTTGACAATGTTCATAATAAATAATTCAATGAACTCCTATAACAAAAAACCACAAAAGTTACATAATCCGAAAATGTACCACTTGCAACCTCCATGCTGCACAACATTTTGAGGCCTGTCAACTTGACTTGAGAGTCCAAATGGCAACAATAGTACCATAAATAATAACAAACTTGCTTCTAATGATGAGTACTCTTCCACTGACCCTACTCACACACACACACACACACACACACACACAAAGAGGACAGCAACAATAGACAGATTACAGATACTCATACATTGTCGTGTTCATTTTATGTTGCTACGTAAAACAACCCATCAACTTCTGTGAGGAGCTTTGTTAAAACAGAACCCGGCAATAAAGTACTAAGAGGCTGCAGATCTTTAGTACCCAGCTTTAGAGTATACTTTAGTATTCTGTGATCTCCAAGAATAGCCTTCTTGTTAGATTCACTCAAACGAATAAAGAAAACAATAAATCAACCATATGGTGATCATTGAGAAACGTATAATTCAGAAAACAGTAGCGCATTAGAGTTCCAGTTAAAAAGAATAAAAAGAAATTGTAAAATTAAAATCAATTCTTTCTACCCAAAGGATCCACCTCAACTTTTGTATGTTGCACCCAAAAGTATCACTAACCATGCAGTTCCCTTATGGTCCAACTTTCCCCCACATGTAATAAACAAGTCAGATACGTTGACGGATTTTGTTCTACTGTCCGATTCCCAGGGAATCAATACCTCTCTTATAACATAACAAGGACTTCAACCAATAACGTGTAACGCAGCTGCTCATGTTCCTAGACAAGCAATAAGCGGATACATCCAGCGAAGTAACACAACTTGTGACAAGCTAGAATGCAGTACTATTATCAGTAATATTAGCAGTTACTATTATCATATACATTCTTTCACAAAAGGTTCACGACCTGCTAAGACTCCAAGGATTGAAACTCGCTAAATTCATCAAAACCTAGCCTGCAGGTTGCGCGAAGTAGAAGAAGATTAAAGAGATAACAGAGGAGAGAAAAACTGAAGGATTTTTCAGTTTATATCCTAGCACACACTCAATTTCTCACACCGTAACACTCCCAAGTCCTGGTCCAAGTCTACCTTCTTGAAGTTAACTTCTAACAATTATAATACGGGCAGTGACACAAGGTTCAAAGTTCAAATCCTGCCAGTAAAGAAAAACCTCTAGGAGCATCTAAACTTGTTCTAATTCATCCAAACACTTGACCACCCACAAAGAAATTTAGATATAATACCATGTACCCACTTCATCTTAAGGTATAGAGTAGCTTTTCGCCTTCTCCAGACAATCTAAAAGGACAGTCCTCCTCAGTAGCAATTAAAAGCATCAAGGACACCCATAACACATCACTCCACAAGCAGTAGATATCATGAAGACCGCAGAATGAACACTCGAGGTACATACATAACTTGGTAAAGAGATTGAAACGCAAAGTAAGCATCATGGAAACACTTGACATGTTTGGCGAAGAATAACAATGATATCACCACGTGTTCCAATGACGGACTATTGATTTGCCCTCGATTAGTACTATGGTTTTTATGAATGAAAATCAAGTAACTTTCCAACCAAACTCCAACCACTCAGGTTTTGCTATAAGAGTTCTGAAACTTTTTGTCCAACTAAACTCCATGCAGATAGGACAGCAATAATGCCTTTAATGCTAAAGTTAGTCCAGGTTTCAGTTATTCAAAGTTAAACCTGCCCACGTCATTAGAAAATTCGTTTTCAAAATACTGCATACAAGTCATAGAGGGACACAAATAATTCACCACTCCTCCTTTAACCAAAGAAACTTTGGATGCCATCTTAACCCATCCTCTCCAAGAAATAAGGAGGTTATCTCATTAGATCATACAAGCTTAATAAGATTAACTTTAGTGGAAACCCACCTCGCCCGTGTACAACGATAAAAGTAGGGCACCGGTGACTATTACCTTCTTCTTTGGAGAGTGACCTGGTGAGTGACCTGCTGAGTGTTGTTTTTCCTCGGATGCCAGCTCATGTATTGCAACAATGTCGAAAAAATAACTCATAACACGATGGATTGCCTTCAAGGTGTTACTTATCCAGAAACTCAGCAGAGCATACATCCAAATGTCCTTGACCACAAGCTTGTCATAAATTGTATCCATTTAAAAAGGTGGTTCAAACGTGTCTCTTGCCATTAAGAGATACCTTACAAAAGATGGAATAGAAAACTTGCATTCATATTTTACCAAAGTCTCGTCTACATGTCTAAATCTCTTAATAACTCAAGTTCCTTACAGCAGAAAACATTATCTAACAGAGCAGTCGAACCTTGGATCTGATATATACCTCTCCTACTGACATTCAAATCTAAGAGCTCCTCCCCTCAACCGACAAAAAGAGGCCTTTTATACTTGGTAGCATGCTTCCTTTTCATGCCGTTGGCAACTTTAATGCATGAGCTTCAAACAATCACATCCTACAGCAGCCTCTTGGTCGTCACAATATCTGTACCATACACAAAATTCACTTGTAACCATGATTCTCTTCCTCATCAAGGGCGGCTCTTTCGAAGAAGAAACAACTAAATTCTTTCTTGCAAACCATGATCCTAAACCAAAGACAAGCTAAAGCACAGATGCGTGGATGCTCCTCTGCCATCAAACCCAGAAAAGCATTTATAGGGAAGGAAAAACAGTTACAATACCTCAATAATAGGATCCAGAACCTCCACTACCCATGTAGCTACTTCCTCCCAAGCTACGACCAGAATAGAGCGATGAGTAGGAGCTGCCACCAATCTGAAGTAGCAAAAATTCACATATGAGATATTTAAGCCTTTAACTAAAGCTACGCAACATACAAATATGAGAGAGCTGGAAGCAATAAGCATACATCGCTTCCACGAGAAACATAATCACCACCAAAGCTTGATGACGAGTACATTCCACCAACATCACTACCACTGTAAGAGCCTGTAAACCAAAGAAACATGAACAAGCACAAATTAACTTCCAGAGAACTATAAAATTAAAATAACAATCCAAAAACCATCTGATGCGAACAGTAAACACACCTCCGCCATAAGCCATACCCTGACGGCTGCTATAAAGCCCATGTGAATCTGGAGTGGAGATTGCACTTCTGCTGCTACTATATCCTACATTAGATCTCCCGAGTCTGCCAAGAATAATCAATGTTAGCCCACATAACAACACAGATCCAACTATGAGGGATAGTACTCAACAACAGCAAACCTATCACTGTATGCATCCCCATATTGAGAAGCACCGCTGCCTAGTTCATAATCCAAACGGGCACGTGACTGGCGTACTCCCGCTTCAGCATAACGAGGTGGAACGTCATCCTTGAAATATTAACACACATAAAACCAACATCAGAACTTCAAGACAAGACATTACACAAAGGAGAGTGAAATGTTGATGATACTAGTTCTCTTACTAGTGCCGAGTATGGACGTTTTGACCCAGACACAGAGTCATAATCACGGGAACGTCCTTCACGGTAACTCGGAGGTGGCCTTTCGAACCTTTGCCCATAACCGTCATCAGCATAAGCTCTCCTTGCTGAAGAACGAGGAGTACCTCTGGGCGAATCAGCATAGGCGGATCCACGAGGGGGATAATCATCTCTATATGATGAACGCCTCTCTGTGGCAACCCCTCCTCGTGGGCCATATTCTGCAGCACCCCTACTCCTAGGAGGGAGCTCCTCACGCCGCCCATAATCCCTCTTCATGCTACTCTTGGGGTATGCTGGAACTGTAGCATATAAATCAATAGTCAATTACCATTAAGTGCAGTCAGATGCTCAGTTCAACAAGACAGATCAAATAACACATACCAGGGGGTCTCCTATCATAGGACCTTGGCAAAGGAGCCACTGGCCTGCCCCTTGGTGGCACAGCGATAACTGGTCGTCTGTCTCTAAACCCAACAGGCCTCTTCAACCCACGATCAACAATAGGAGGGAGACGTCCACCGATTCTTCTTATCCCACGAACTGGCAGATTGCGAGGAATAGGACGAGCCCAGGGACCCCTGAAACCGCCAGGAGCAGCACGTCCAGGACGAAAGTCTCCACGGGGAGCAAGTTTTCCTCTGCCTCTCTGAAGCGGTCTTGACAATCTGGCCCTAACTTTAGCCTGATACAGTTAAACTCTATAAATTAATGCCCTTAGGACCAGAAAATATTATTAATTTAATTAGATATTAATTAATCGATAAATTAATAATTATTTATTTATTCATTAATCAATATTATTAATTTATTGATTAATTAATACTTTATTAATTTATCAAGTAAGTATCTCTTTAAATGAAGTACACAATTTATTATGTGTCTTTCAATCTATCACTTCATTAATTATGCTTCATTGTTCAATGTACCACTCTATGAACATTAAATAATAGTCCCTATCTTGTGTTGTACTATGAGAAAACCACACCAGAGTTATAAGAAAAAAAGAAAAGATGAGATTCAAGGTGAATATTAATTTCAACAAAAAACAAAAGACAATCAAGTCATTTTTAATGAAGTCTTCATAAATCACTAATACATTATGCTATTTATAAAGAGTTATTAATTTATATAATGCATAGGGTCTCTATGAGTAATCATACATATATTATCTTATAAATTTAGTGAATTATTAATTTCTCACGTTGTCCCCAAGGACCAACCAAAAGTATTATTTAAGAGATTATTAACTAATCCAGTTTTAACTGTATAAAAGTGCTATTAATCAAATACCCATTAGATACCATAATTAAATGAACATTATAAAGCAAGACCAACCGTGTTCTCTCCTTCTCCCAAGGTTTCGTTATTAATGCTATTAGCACAAGTCACAGCTTCATCATGGGTGCCAAAGGTGACAAATCCAAAGTCCTTCCTCTTTGCAGATGGCATGTTGCGGGCAAGCTCAATCTTTACGACCTCCCCATATTTCTTGAGAAGTTCCCGCACGCGATCCTCGTCCCAGGAAGCAGGTAGGCCATCCACAAAAATTGTACTAACCTGCACTTGCAAACACGTGGTCAACAGAGCCATCTCAAAAGTATATTTTTGACACAGCTTGGCACATTAACTCTGCAGCTGTACCCACCATAATATCATATTATCTCAATTGCAAAAAATGCAACATAATTCAACAAGGATTTTCTTTTACAAGATAGCATGTCATACATTTCAAAGCTAGGAAAACTGAAGTGATTCAAAATACACTTCCAAACATATTTAGTCCAAAGCACTATCTCAAACTATAGTCTCACCAACTAAGAAGACACAATTCATAGAAAAGACACTTTTAAAAAAAATACATGGTGCGACTTTTGAAGCTAATATACCCAAACGGTAATATGATATTACTTAAGTCAAGAAACAGAGGGCCGCAAATAAACAAGGTCATAGACCCTAATTACTATTCTAATTTTTATACGAGACCTCTAATTACTCTTATGGTTCCTCCCGTTTCCCCTTCTATTACTTTTTTCTTCTTTACTTTGGCTTTTAGAAGGGGAGGTAGTGCAGATGTCAGAGTAGATACCAGTCTAACTGGATAATGAAACATTACTGAACCAGTGGACAACAAAACACACTAACAGAAATCATCCATCAAACACCACCAATAGTAAGTTAGAATGCAAATTCCAGAACCTTCAAGCCACTCAACATGTGATTACCAACCTTGACAAGCACCGTATATGGTACAACATAAACATAGAACAAGAGCTAAACAGCCAGTGATTAAGGCCCCTGTTCATCAAATGCAGAGAAATAGATCCAAGTATTTACCTGAGCCATCTCTTCATCATCAGGGTCAATCTGAGCTGCAAACGATACCTTAGCAGGCCTATCAACCCCAAACACAACATCTCTCTTTTGTAGACGCTTAAAAGCATCCATTGCGTCTGACCGAGAAGAGAACTCCAAGAAGGCAAAGCCCCTATTCATTCCCTCATTATTACTGTCTTCAACCAACGTTAAATCTTCCATTGTCTCAACTCCATAATGTTTCAACTTCTCTTTTAGCTGGAAGCACATTTAATATCAATGAGACGTCAAATAAGAAACTCGACTAAATCTAACACAAAAATTATACTTAAAGACAACATTAGTTTTCCCTAATCTACTTACAGCTTCCTTTGTCCATGACTTGCATATGTTACCCAAAAACAATGTATCGCTGTCTTGGCTTGGAGTAACACCACATTTTTTCCCATTGACCTGGAAGTTGGTCGCGAAAAAGATATGGTTCAACATATAATCAATAATAGTTGCCAAAAGAACCATGACAGGATCAAGGAAATACCACTGGATTTTTCAGCTCTGCACAAGCTCGTTTTGCCTGTTCCACAGTTGCAAAACGAAGAAATGCAAACCCCTTATTCTTCTTAGTCTGAGCATTCATCATAAGCCTCACTTCAGTAACCTCGCCAACCTCACGGAAGACTTTCCTGAGATCATCCTCAGTTGCATCCTTGTCCAAGCCCCCAACAAAAATTTCAAACTCCTTGCGTTTACGCCTCTCCTTAAAAACATTGCGATGCTCCTCCTGCTCCTCTGTATCAACCATTTCAGCATGCTCCTCAGCAGCATGCTCTTCATCCTCCTCAGCCTCCAATTCCTCAGGAGCATCTTCCATCTCTTCCTCAGCTACATCACCTTCTTCCTCCTCACCAACATCCCCATCCTCAGCTTCTACCTCTTCCTGAACATCCTCCGATTCTATTTCCTTCTCATCATAATCCACACCACCATCCTCTTCAGGTTCATACTCTTCAGGATCATTATCCTCCAAGTCTAATCGTTCACCTTTTTCGTATTCCTCCACAGATTCCTTTATTTCATCCTCTTCCTCTGCCAGGCATAAAATGACGACCATTAATCCAGCCTACTAATTCTCAATCGCCCAGGTTCCAGCAATACAGGAACAAGAAACTTAAATAAAGTTTGAGCTCCATTATACCAGTTTAAAGATAAAATATGTCAGTTGAAAATAAATGTAAACTAGAAACTCTATCATCATCTACAACTTTCACTGAAGGGATGCTTAGAAAATGTTGGTAACTTTTTCAGCAATACCCAAACTCAATGTGAAATGCTGCATGGAGTTAGTTGGAAAAATTTGATAGCATAAATCTTCATTTTCTTTATCTGGATGTATCATCAAACCCCTTTTGCAATGCCAGTTCCACCAGTCCACTAATGCTAATTATGCTATTAAATTCCTTAAAAAGGAATTAGGAGGTCAATGTATACTAGCAGAGGCACAAAAAATCACAAACATATGGAAGGCAGTCTCATTAAATAAGAAAGAAATGGACTGCTTTACAGTATCATTCCACTCTAGGCTCCATAGCTCTGCTTTTGTCATTGGGCATAGCTGCATACCCATGCATGGAAGAATATGCAAACATAGTCTAAGTAGTAAAACCTAAAAGAACGGCTCAGCACACAAGGGTCTTGACATTGCAGCAATTATGTTTTGTATTCATGGCATTTATAACACAGATCATAACATAAAGGAACGACCTTACTGTTGTCAAGTGCTAATGCTTTTCCTTTTCAAGTAACTTTAATTTAAAATAAAAATAAAAAATGTGTTTAGAAAAAATTAAAATTGCAGCCTCTAATGAAAGGTTTATAAAAAAATCTCTGCCCAATTTCTTACCTGAAACTACATAAGAGTTTTATGAAACAAATCCTCACAAGGAAAAACAAAACCTATACAAAAGCTGAACGAAGCATCCTACAAATTAGATATAAAAGTCATCCTTAACATTCAAGTTCCAAAAAGTGGAGATGGGGAACATAAAACTGAAGTCATGAAATTCGAGAAAATATTCAGTCGTCCTGACACCTTGTCATCAGCTGACATGGTGATCAAGAACCACCAATGGGAAGCTCTCATTTGGAAGACGTGGCAAAAATCAGAAGATTTGTGGGCTCCAGGTCTATATAGAAATAGTATTACATACAAACACAAATAAAAAGTCTGCTGGTTTCTGTCCATGGTAATCTAGGACCACTGACAAAAAAATACATGAAATTCGAATCAGAGCTCATCGATTCCAATTTCAAGATACTTCTCGCTCAAATTCCAACTATACGCCACCCGTTGAAACATAGCAAACCTAAATCCCCAAAATCCACCTATATATACCAGCTAGAGCTCCAAATAAACAAGCAGATCTAAAAATATACAACCAATCACAAGATTATAGATAAAGACTTACTCTTTGCAGGATCCAATCCAGCCTCCACTAGCTTATCCTCCACCTTATCACCATCGTCCACGATCTTCTTCTCTAAAACAACCTCCTGTACTTTGACCTCTTCTGTAACCTCAACCGAAACGGTTTCTATCTTAACCTCTTCTTTGATTTCCTCAGCCTTAACAGGCTCGTCGACAACCTCCGGCTGCGGTTGTGCTGCCTTCGGCGTACCCCGAGCCTTTGCTGTTCGCTTTGTCCCCGGCCCGGCTGCCTTCTTCACGGCTCGCGGAGGCATCTTTGACTGAATTCGACGGCTCAATCAAACAAAAAAGCGAAATCGATCGATTTGGGGATTTAGGGATCTGTTGGTGACTACGAAACCCTAGTCTGAATATATAAATGCTCTATAAGGTAAAACTGAAGGGTAAGAAAGTCTTTGGATATTGTAACTTAGAGGGAAAGTATGTTCACGAGTGTGGACTTATAACATGTTACACGTGTGGTGGAGGAAATTGACTTAGACTTTTGATTGGATTAATTAATTAGGGCAAGTTCAATGGTATCAAAACCAAATTTTGATACCTATTGGTTATTATTCATGGGTATCAAATGATTATCTCTAACCATAGGTATCAAAATGAAGGTTATTAAAATTAGGTGGGGTACTAAGTGCTCGTTTGTTGCAGCTTATTTGGAGTGACTTTTGGCTTTTGGCTTTTGAAAAGTTATATTTAAAGTGTTTGTTTCAGCTTATAAGTTAAAAGCCAATAAGTAAGATACAACACCCTTTATGCATTGAAAAACCAAAAAGCCAAAATTTTAAGCTTTTTTGGTTTTTTTTTAAAACATGAAGACAACTATTCATTAATAAATATTTGATTGTCTTCATTTCATTCTTTTATGAAATATACATAAAAATATGAATACTAATTTTCAAGTTTTTTTTTAACAAATAATTATAACGACTCATAAACGACTTTTCAACAAATTAACAGATCTATCATGCGATCGGTAAAAGTCATTCATTTAAGCTATCACCATAATTCATGCCCATCACCACAACAACGAGCCTAAGGAGGTATCAAATTTGGTACCTTCCCTAGTACCACACCTAATTTTGATACCTCTTATTTAAACCATTGGAGAGCCAAAATACTCTTACATAGGTATCAAAATTTGCTTTTGACCCTTACCATTGGACTTGCCCTTATGAGATTAATTTTCATTAATTTTAAATTGGGCACGGCAACTTGTCCCTAAAAATCGAAAGAATAAAAACTATGGTAAATTGCAGGTCGGTTGACTATGCAAGATATATAATTGTTTAAGTCTCTTCGAAAAATGTATTTTCATAAAATTGTTAATTATTGTCCCTTTCCAATAATCTTTTTCAAACGTAGTTTTTTTACTAATTTTTAACACTTCTATAATCTATAATACAATAGAGGTCATAGTCGCACGTTCGCAATTGATTTGGGATAAATACTGGCTAGGATTTACTATTTTACGGTGATCCAACAGCCAGTATTTTCTTCAGCTCTCACATGTGCGAAGGCTTTTTTACTAGTTTGTGATTTACTTTGAAACGGTTATTTTTCACGGAAACCTCACTATTTTATCTCCTCATTCTCTCTCTCTTCAAGTCACTTTCTCTTTTCTTTTCTATCTCTCTTTCTCTCTCTTCCTCTCCTTTCTCTCCTTATTCTTTCCGATTATATTCCTCTTCCTATTCTCTCTCTCTATTCCTCCCTATTTTATCTCCTATTTCTGTCTCTTTAAGTCACTTCCTCTTTTCTTTTCTATCTCTCATTCTCTCCTTATTCTTCCCAGTACTAATAAGAGTATGGTTTTCTGGATTATTAATTTGAAAGAAGGACCCCACCTCTCATAACTTAAACTATTAAAAGTTTTTATCAAAAATTAATTGTATCTTATGAAAAGACAGTTTACAGTTATTATTTTACATTTTCGTTTTACTGAGATATTACGGTTTTACAGTTTTATGGTTGCGAAAAATTATATTTGTATTTTTTTAATTTTTAATTGTTATCATAATTAACTTAATCAATTTAATTTTTTTTCGACCCGTAATTTCGTATACAAATTTAAATTTTTTTAAAAAAAATGGTAAGTTTTGTAATTTGAAATATTTGTTATTTTTTCTTTTTAACTATTATCGTAATTAACTTAATCAATTTAATTTTTGTCAGGTCCGCAATTTCGTATACAAACTATTAATTAATTCATCCGTTCCGGGTAAAGAGGCCCAGTTTGAAAGTCAATTTTTTAAGAAAATAATATTTTTGGTAGTTCATTTCCACATTATCTGCTTCATTTATTGATAAATTCTCAAATTGGCGTCGTGTCATCGGCACGGGCAAGGGTACTAGTCTCTATTATAAAAGTGCTCAGGGTCTAACCGATAGTCCTGATCGAATTGTGTTAAACGCAACTGACGGTCCATATTTATTTGTAAGTATCTTAGTTACAAATGAATCCCTTAGTTATGAGTTATGTTTGAATTACTCCTCTACAATTACATATAAAACCTTAAGCTGTGGGTTTTGTATGGATTACCCCGTCAGTTATGAGTTTTGTTTATCCCAACCATTCATTGAACTGATGTCATCTATATTATAAAACAGCTCAGAGTTTATTTGGTGACTCTGATCGAATTGTGTTAAACACAACTGACGGTTCAGATTGATTCGTAAGTATGTAAGTTACAATAAACCCTTCAGTTATGAGTAATATTTGAATTACTCCTCTACAATTACATATAAAACTTACAGTTGTAGGTTTTGTTTGAATTTCTCCATTAGTTATGAGTTTTGTTTATCCTGATCATTCATTGAACTGATCTCATATCGACACCGTGTCTATGGCACAGACACGTATACTAGTATATATACAATTGAAGTAGATTGTTAGAGTGAATCCCTCTTAAAACAGTATGAAATTTGACAAATGAATTTTAAAAAATTAGCATTACAATTTACATATATAACTCGAAATACAATTAACTAACAAGAATCTTACCCAAAATTATCGCCCAATATTATTTGAAAATGGTAGAAATATTATTTAAAAAACACATTTATTTTATACAAACAATACCAACCAAGTAATCTTTGCAGAGAGAATGATAGAGCAATTACCTGTGCATTGGTCTTCACCCAAAAAAGTCAGCACCTTCTTTCTTTACTTTGCCACTGCCTACTCTCTCTTTCTCTATATCTATCTTCACTTTATTTTTTAATAATTTTTAATCGGATTGAGTCTATAGAAAGGAGCAGTATAAAACCTCAACATAAGGAAAATGCATCCATCAACATTTTGATGCATCAATTTCAAATCGTAATGCATCAATTCGGCACCACGATGCATCATGGTACCAAATCGATGCATTGAAATTCAAAATTGATATATCGTAGTTGGGTGGAGCAGATGAAATTGATAGAAGATTGTGATAATCAGAGCTAAAGTTGTTGCAGCGGTGACTAATGAAGGGTCTTTCTAGGGATGGGAAAATGTAGTAGAGAGAGGGAAGAAAGTAGAAGCATAGGAAACCAAGCACAATATGAAGGCTTCATCTTACGAAAGCGATGCCTCAATAAATAAGCGATGAGACCTTTACGATCTATATTTATTCATTGGCAAAGTCTCGCATGGACTCGGACATAGATGAGAAAGTTAGCTTAACCACCTTCCCTCATATCTCAATCAATCTTTCCAAAAGTGAGATGACGAAGGCTTTGTTTAGAATTGGAGTGTAGAAAGAGGGATTGGAGTAGAGAGATGAGGGTCGGGGAAGAAGAAGGGAGATGGAGATGAAGGTTTGAGCTCGGGGAGCCGGATCGATAGAGAGAGAGAGAGAGATTGGAGTTGAAAATTGCTTCAATAAGTATGTGGTCTTCTTGGAAATTGTTTAACCTTTATTGAAAATTGTTTCAATAAACAGTAAACTTTTGCGATGTAATTATTTTGGAATTGTG
>CM028383.1:1524475-1635451 GCA_013146195.2 Codonopsis lanceolata
CGAAGCCATACACTCTCGGCCCGGCCATGAAGTGCGATCATCTCGGCATGATTTGGCGATGTAGCAACTAGCGTTTGCTTTTGAGAACGCCGAGAGAATTGCGATACCACCCATCGTGAAGACATAGCGAGTACGTGATCGGCCTTATGAGTCGGACAAATAACATGCATCTATAAAACCAATCATTCATCCTTGATCCTTTGGGATAAAATAATCCCAAATCGATCGTCCGCGAAGATAACGAAATATGCTTGATACCATTCCGGTGTCTCTAGTGATGGAGATGAACTATATCTTGCCAATAGATTTGTAGCAAATGCTATATCCCGATGCAGTACAATTAGCAGGCATAAGATCAATAGCACTTAAGTATGGTGCTTCGAGGACCAAGTATTTCTTCATTCTCTTCACGGGGCGAAATGGATCTTTTTCAACATTAATCTATTAATCATGGGGCTAGTGAGAGGGTTTGCCTTATCCATACAAAAGCGCTTCAAAACCCTTTTGTGTAATTTGATTGGTGTACAAATTTTCCACTATGCATGTCTATTTGTAAACCAAGGCATTATTTGATGCTCGAGATCTTTCATTTCAAATTCTCCTTTAGGTAATCAAGCTGCTTCTTTGATTTCCTTGGGAGTTCCAATGATATTCGGATCATCTACATAGACAGCGATAATAGCAAATCCATGTCGTTTCTTTATAAAGACACACGGACATAATTGATCATTCACATATCAGATCTTAACAAATGCTCACTTAAGCAATTATACCACATGCGGCCAGGATTGCTTCAATCCATACGGTGATCGTTGAGTTTAATTGCACATAATTCTTGGGCTTTGAGCTCGGTGCTTGAGACACTTTAATTCCATCGGGAATTCTCATATAAATATCGGCATCTAATGATCAGGTATAAAAAGCCGTTACAACATCCATGAGATGCATATCTAGATTTTTCGAAACCGATAGAGGTGATTAGATATCTGAACGTAATAGCATCCATTCTGAGGAGAATACGTTTCTTCATAATCAATCGAGGCCTTTGAGAAAAACCTTGTGCAACAAAGGCGAGCCTTGTATCTCAAATCTCATTTTTCTCATTTCGCTTTCGACAAAAATCCATCGTATCGATGGGTTTCCACGACTTGAGGTGTGAAAGCGATAGATCCAAATACTTTTCGTTTATTCAATTTAATTAAACCTTCATGGCATCTATCCATTTGATCTTGTCATGCCTCTTTTGACATTCGGATCTGATTTTGGTTCGGGATCATCGGTCCGTCATTAATTTCTTGGGATCTTAGAATAAGAGAATATATCATCAATACTCCATTTCATCTCGGTTCCATATTTTTCTATTACACATGTAATTAATGGAAATCTCATAGTTATCATACTGCGGGGCTTACTAGATTTGCATGATCGTGTGTTTCTTACGGAACAATTTCACGATCGTGTGTTTTTCTACGGAACACTTTCATGTGATTGGGGATTTTCAATCACTTTCTTTTTCTTGGAGATTTTATTTTGAACCAATAAGTTAGTCACGCGGGCGTGTTTTAGATTCATTGTCATTTTATCATTTGGCAGCCCTTTTGGTATTTCAATCGAGGCGGGAGCATTTATAAGCTACATGTGACTTTGTCACTCTCTTTGTATCTATAAATGCATCGGCAATGATTCGCTACATTTTGTAAATGTATGATCTTTTGAACTTCGATTCACGTTGCTTTAATGGGAGGTCAAGGTGCAATGCGATGATGTGCACCAGTCTCTCTTCCCACTTGTTTCCCCTCTTCACCTAAAGGTGGAAACTTGTCTTCATTAAAATGACAATCGTCAAAGCGTCTTAGTAAAACGTCACCGTTTTGGGTTCAAGATATTTTATTATAGAAGGGGATTCATACTGACATATACTCCCATCTCCTTTGTGGTCCCATCTTTGTGCGTTGTGGTGGAGAAATTTGTACATATACACGCCTGACAAAAACTTTTAGATGGGATAGATCCGGCTCGAGAATCCAAGCTGTGATTGGGAGTATTTGTGATATGCACTTGGCTTTGGCGAATCGGTATGACTTGCATGTAAAACAACATGACCCCATACAGTAGGGAGCTTTGTTCTCATCATTAATGGTGCGGCAATAAGTTGAATACGTTTGATCAACGATTCAGCCAAACCATTTTGTGTATGAACACGGGACTCTTGGATGTTCAACATCGGCCCCTATTGCCATACAATAATCATTGAATGCTTGAGATGTAAATTCACCGGCATTATCAAGTCTAACTTTCTTGATCATATAATGCGGGAATTGTGCTCTCTTGATTATTTGTGCAAGGAATTTGGCAAATGTGTATTACGAGTTGATAATAGACATACGTGCGACCATTTGCTAAGCATCAATCAATACCATAAAGTATTGGAATGGTCCACTTAGTGGATGGATAGGTCCACATATATCACCCCGAATTCGTTCCAAAAAGCGATGGTGATTCATATCCAACTTTAGTTGGTGATGGTCTAATTATCAACTTTCCTTGAGAACAAGCCTTCACAAAGGAGTTCATTAGATTGAAAAATCTTCCTCGTTTTTCAATGGATGACCACTAGAATTTCTCATAATTCTACGCATCATTATTGATCCCGATGCCCCATCGATCATGCTTTAAATGTTTCAAGAACTTGTGGTTTCTTGTAGAATATGATTCAAATATTCTTATGATTGTACTATACAATCCGCATGATAGAGATGACAATTTTTCCAATATACACTTGCTTCGAAGTGTTTGAGGTAATGCAAAGATATTCATCATTCCCTTATTCATAGTCTCAATATGATATCCATTCGACGAATGTCTTTGAAACTTAACAAAGTTTCTTTGAGACTTAGAGAGAACAATGCATTATTTATCATAAATTTCGTGCCTCCGCATTAGAAAATTGCCTTGCCAAATCCTTCAATTATTTTGGCATTACCGAGTATATAGTGTTGACATTAGCATTGTCAATTTTGAGATAAGAAAAATATTTCTTATTTTTAAGTATGGTATGCGTAGTAGCGTTGTCTGCAAGATATAAATCTCCTCCTTGATTTTGGATTTAGACATATTTGTGATCTATTTCAATATGAGAGAAAGTAAAATAAGATGAATAAATATGATAACACATTGAATGCAAAATACATATATAAACTTTATTGTAAGCATGCTAGTATATATAGGAAAAGCAGATAATGTTCCTACATAACAACATGTTACTTTTTCCACAGCTTTTATCTTAAACTCGGACCATAGCTTCATTCCTATGCTCATTTATTGTTCATGACCAATATCATCACTAATGGTATTGGTCATGTCGACGTTGGCCATATCACCGAAATCAAAATGAAGATTTCAGATCATTTTCATGAAATTTGTCTCTACATTCTTTCCTTTTGTGATCTCTCATAAAGATCAACTAGATGTTTGGTCGCTCGGCATGTGCGTGCCCAGTGGCCTGTCATGCCACACCTAAAACATGAACTCTCTTCATTGTTTGGTCGCACATTTTGCCTACTCGAAGAGTTGTTTCTATCATCATCTATGTTCCACTTCAGGTGGCGAGAGGAATTTCCATTATACGGATGATGATGATGGCGACAAAGTTATTTCGGCGGCCTCTTCCTCGACCTTGATTTCGACCACGACCTCGGCCTTGTCCATGATTTCCTTGGCCTCGACCACGGCCGCGACCACGACCACTACCACGCCCACGCTCTTGCCTTCATCATACATAGTCTCATTCGCTTTTGAGAATGGGCCGAACCGCTTGGGTCGAGATTCATGATTTTTCATTAGAATCTCATTATTACGTTCGACTACAAGGAGGCAAGAGATCAATTCGAGTACCTTTTAAAACTCTTTTCTCAATATTCTTTGCAAGCCGCCGCAAGAGCATATTCGAGGCATGAAATGTGGAGAAAGTCTTTTCCAACATATCATATTCAATGATGGTTTCCCACATAATTTCAACCTGTGAGGTTATTCTATACATCATTGAACTATATTCATTGATGGTTTTAAAATCTTGTAGGCGGATATGAATCCAATCATAGTGTGCTTTTGGGAGAATGACCGTTTTCAAATGGTTATATCTTTCGTTCAAACTCTCCCAAAAGACGAGTGAATCATTAACCGTGAGGTACTCCATCTTTAGGTCTCCGTGGACGTGGTGTCGTTGGAAAATCATGGCTTGAGCCCGTTGTTGATTACTTATCCATTCATTATTACTTTGTTGGATAGTATTTTCGAGGCTTTTGGCGGCCAGATGGGTTTCGGCATCTAGTTTCCAAGACATATATTTTTTTACAGTTATGTCGAGCCTTTCAAATTCAAGCTTAGCAATGTTTGCCATTTGTGAAGAAAAACTATAAAAATGAAACATATATATTAATAAAATGATGACATGGAAATTTTATTCATACGATAATCAATCAGTACATGTTAAAATGTATGCTGAAAGCTATTGTAATCGCTAACGTGACATACCGATACAAAGATAGATAATAATAATCGAAAATCGCTTGGAGGGTTTCAAAGAACAAAACCATTGCGGTGCACGCAATAACAAGTATGATAATAATCATCAACATTGGAGGGAACATTTTGTAGAAGAAGATATGATATTGAGAGTTTGTAAGGAGATAGTAAAAATGTGAGTAATCTATTAAGATGTTGCCGTATATATGGAGGAAAAAATGATCGTTTATGACCGTTAACTAGCCGTTTATTACCGTTGGAGGAGATAAATAAAAATCAGTAACTAGCCGTTATATGATAGGGGTAAAAATGTAAAAATTATGATTTAATAGAATTGCATTTATATTATGAATAAATATAAAACTTATTAGGAGTAATAAATAAAATAACGCCGCATGAATATTTTTACAGTCAACTTTATACAGCTATTATATAGCATACATATATATTCACGCCACAAGCCTTTCGTGGGTGTTTGTAAGTCAAGAATAAATATATATGTATATAAAGTTATTCATATATATAGAATTGAAATATATGTATATATATAAATATTCAGTTTATAGCTTGGGGTTATTTCCGCACAAACATCAACGAACATATATATTATGCGTTAAATAATAAATTATTATTTCGTCATCTCACCATATATTATCGACGGTGGCTCAGCCAACCTTTTCTTAATAATGGTGATATACGATATATATTGAAGTAAAACAGAGACATAAAATAAATAATATATTGGTAGAAAATTTTACCGATTGGGATTGTTAACAGTAGAACAATCGTGCTGATAACATGTTATAAAGTAACCACAAAGTAGAACAAAGAGTGTATGAGAGATAGAGAGAGTATTATTCAGAGTGAATGGTTCTCCGGGTTACAATGAACAACATGCTGCTCGGTATTTATAACCGAGCAGCAGCACACAAACGAAGAAAGAGTATACCTTGCAATCAATGTTCACCCACCTGCCTATCCCATAGGCCCTTGACTTTTTGTTTCATAACACAACCAAGTAATCTTTGCAGAGAGAATGATAGAGCTATT
Source organism: Codonopsis lanceolata (assembly GCA_013146195.2). Taxonomy (NCBI): domain Eukaryota; kingdom Viridiplantae; phylum Streptophyta; class Magnoliopsida; order Asterales; family Campanulaceae; genus Codonopsis; species Codonopsis lanceolata. The sequence goes on from CM028383.1 coordinate 1,530,050, forward strand.
ACCTGTGTATTGGTCTTCACCTAAAAAGTCAGCACCTTCTTTTTTCACTCTGCCACCGCCAACTCTCTCTTTCCCTATATCTATCTTCACTTTATTTTTTAATCTTTTTTAATCGGATCGAGTATATAGAAAGGAGCGGTATAAAACCTCAACATAAGGAAAATGCATCCATCAACATTTTGATGCATCGATTTCAAATCGTAATGCATCAGTTCGGCACCACGATGCATCATGGTACCAAATTGATGCATCAAAATTCAAAATTGATGCATTGTAGTTGGGTGGAGCAGATGAAATTGATCGAAGATGGTGATAATCAGAGCTAAAGCTGTTGCAGCGGTGACTAATGAAGGGTCTTTCTAGGGATGTGAAAATGTAGTAGAGCGAGGGAAGAAAGTAAAAGCATAGGAAACCAAGCACAATATGAAGTCTTCATCCAACGAAAGCCAAGCCTCAATAAATAAGCGATGAGACCTTTACGATCTATATTTATTCATTGGCAAAGTCTCGCATGGACTCGGACATAGATGAGAAAGTTAGCTTAACCACCTTCCCTCCTATCTCAGTCAATCTTTCCAAAAGTGATATGACGAAGGCTTTGTTTAGAATTGGAGTGTAGAAAGAGGGATTGGAGTAGAGAGATGAGGGTCGGGGAAGAAGAAGGGAGATGGAGAGGAAGGTTTGAGCTCAGGGAGTCGGATCGATGGAGAGAGAGAAAGAGATTGGAGTTGAAAATTGCTTCAATAGGTATGTGGTTTTCTTGGAAATTGTTTAACCTTTATTGAAAATTGTTTCAATAAACAGTAAACTTTTGAGATGTAATTATTTTAGAATTGTGATGCATCAATTTAGTGTTAGAATACAAAAGTAAATCTCGATGCACAAATTAGTTTTTGTGATGCAAAAAGTCCCGATGTACAATTTTGATTACTGAGGCAAAAATTGGAATTACGATGCATCAACTTTGAATTACAACGCAACGTGTGCCTGATCGAATTTTATTAAATGTATACTCATCATTTCGCTCCCAAAAAGTGTCATTTAGCAATTAAAAGCATATATCGTGTACCATACAAGTTGAAAAAGTTGGAAAATGGACCGACCTAATCACCCTAAAAACTAAGAAGGGGAAAAGTATATCGGTGGTTTCTCAATTTAGTTTTATTGTCAATTTTCAATGAAGTTAAATACATATTTTTTTCATTAATTTAGTTAAGATTTTAAATGTATTGTGTTATATATGTAATTGCTAAGTTTTTAAAACCGTATGCTTGATCGGTATAGACGTATGAGGACGAGTCATCTTGGTTGTTAAAAACTAACATGTGTGTCAGGGCGAGATTCATGTCAATTCATCTTAACATGTTAACAATGAACAAACAGAAGGTAACCTATGTTAGTCACATGACTAACTTTCCTAAAAAACATAGCAATTCAATCCATGTTTTAAGACATTTCAAAATGTTAATCACATCGATGACCTAACTCTTTATTCTTTTAATGTGTTATTCAGATTTGAAATTGGGTAAAAGTTCGATGATATATATTGAAAAAACGTAAGAGGATATATAGAGAATGTTGGTGGGATCATAAAGAGATATTTTATAAAAATACAAAACCAAGTCACTATAAAACCAAAAATCAAAGTTCTTAAATCTTACATGAAGAACAAATTCTTAGTCATCAAGGAGAGTGTACGCAGACATACTTTTACTACTATAAAGTATTTATGTCATAATGGACTCTTTTAACGTTAAAATTGAATGAAAGGTGTTTTCGAATCTTGATTGATAAGAACATGAGCAAAAAAGTAAAGATAAAAACAATATCTATGAGTGATACTAAAATTGGCCAACTTCTAAATGGATAAAATGATATAAATGGCAAACATGATTTTTAGATATAAATGTAGATATGAAAGGAGCGCATAAAAGAAAGACTACAAAGAGCATTAAGAAAAAATGATACAACACAAGCCTTTACCAAAAAGTCTATTAAAAAATTTTCATATGCAAAAAGTCTCAAAAATAATTTTTATATCCAAAAAGTTCCAAAGTTAAACTTTAAGTACCAAAAAGTCCAAAACTTAACATTTCACTAACATCGTTAGGGGATGAGGTTTTATTTGAAAGAAAACTTATATTTAACTTCAATAATGTTAATGATTTAGTACTTTGGATATAATAATAATAATATTTATTAACACCTAAATTAATAATAATAATAACAACAACAACAAAAACAAATAACTATGCTATATATATATATATATATATATATATATATATATATATATTATATAAAACAGCTAGCTAATTGACTAAAACTATTCAGAGGCTGAGATTAAATTATGTTAAAAAAATTAACAGTTGAGATTTACTCTCACATTCACATGTGTGAGTAGTTATATATTTTTAACTCCATATTTTCTATTTCTCTATTACAAATCACCCCCTACAATTAATATTATGAGCAATCACTTATAAAACATCAATCCCTCAACTATCACTTGAAGCAATGTACCCCTCAACTGTAACATTTTTTTAACATTACAAAGTCACTTATAAAACATCAATCCCTATATTTTATCTTAACATTACAAAGTCAGACTCTGCGATTAATCTTCTGAACAACCATCCCTTATAAAATATCAATCCATCAACTATCACTTGAAGCAATGTACCCCTCAACTGTAACATTTTTTTAAATCACACCTTCAATTTAGTCACTGTCATTTCAATTGACGAAATCAGATATACTAGCACCGTGCCATAGACACGAGCATGAAGATCTAGTTAATAATAATAATAGACAAACTTTTTGCTATAGTAGTAGTAGTAATAATAATAATAATAATAATAATAATAATAATAATAATAATAATAATAATAATAATAATAATAATAATAATAATAATAATTATTATTATTATTATTATTATTATTATTATTATTATAATTAATAAACGTTTTTCTATAGTAGTAGTAGTAGTAGTAGTAATTATTATTATTATTATTCTACTAAAACAGTAAATCTAAGTAACTAGAAAGTAATCACAGTTGTAAAGATCTGACGGAAGGGGGAAATCTAGGATTATGGTTTCACTTGCATCTACTCTATTGCTTATTTAGATAAAGAATCATTCAATAACTTGGGTTCGTTTACGAAAGATAGATATAACCTATCAAATTATCGTTCAGTCATCATCTCCAAATAATTCATGTATTCTATATCCTAAGCACAAGAACATATGAAACCTAACTGTCACTTAGGTCATATATATGAACCTGACCCTAACTTATCACTCTCGTGCATCGATAGGTTCAATTTATCATGATGGTGAGTCAGTGTACGACATATGCATATGGTCGTGCAGGTATCCGCACCTCTATGCCTTTATTACTTGCGATTCTATTCATTTGGTCAAAGCTAGACAATAAAGGGGTTGATAAACATCATGATCAACAATAATTGAATGAATAAAAATATATATTAAGCCATTGATTCGAAACAAGTTACCTCCCAACTCCTAGATTAATGGACAATTAGTTCATCCTTGAAGATGAACTACACAACAAGATGAAGGAATACATGAATCGATCTTCAAAACTGTAATTACAACGACTAAACTACGTAATACAATCTAAAATCTAAGCCAAAGCTGTTTCCTAACACTTTCTGGACGTCTTTAGGCTTTGGCTACCGTCCTTTATTTATACCAAGGTGTTGTAGGGGAATAGGAAGTTCAATCCAGGTCAAAGACCCCGTAAAGTTGGTTATGAGGACCTTGCGGCCGCATGATGATTACACCTTGCGTCCGCAAGGGTCTTGGACAGGCTCTTCAAGTTTTTGGTCACCTTGCGAAGGCAAGGTCTTTTGGCCTTGCGGCCGCAAGGTGTGCAGATTCTTCCTTTTGTTTCTTTTCAATTGTTGCACTTTGCACCCTCCTCAAAATCTTCACTAAAAGCTTCATAAATCCCAAAAGTTCACCTAAAACCCTAAAACTCACAATATAGCTCAAAAACACATATCAGTAGCTAAAAGCCTCGTGGAATTGCTCATTTTAAGTCATAAAAGTACACGATATGGACACATAAAATACGTCTATCAGTAAGCTTGAAAGAATGTAATGATTTTTTTCTTTACAAACCTATTTATAGGAGAATTTATAGAATAAATTTGAAAAAAAAAACAAAAAAATGGTAAAAAAATAAAGCGTTCAAAATGCAACAACTATTTTGTAAAGCAAAAACATTAAAGTGCAACGACTCTTTTCAATCTTTTGTAAATCAAAAGAAAACATTAAAGTAGCTTGCATTGCCACGTAGATTCTTGTCAACCGGTTCAACCCGTTACCCATTTCAACTCGACTCATTCCGACCCAACCCAGTTCAACCCATTTGATATTTGGATTCTAATGGGTTTTGACATGTTTCAACCTATTACACATTCTAACCCAACCCACGCAATTACCAGACCTACTACCACAGAATGTGAGCGGGAGATGAATTGAACAAAGAGGCAGCAGAACATAGTGGTGAGCTTGGTCCGGTTCGGTCCACTTTTTTGGAAAAACTGATAGAACCAGGACCAGACCAATAGTCCGATTCTTAAAATATAGTCCGATTCTTAAAATATATGGAACCAGACCAACCCAATATGTTCGATGAACCAATCATTGGAGAACCAATACGTAACCAATACATTGGTGGTCCGGTAACCAATGAAGACATGAAGAACAGGACCAGACCAATACAATGCGTATCTTTGATCAAGAGGATAGCTAGATTTTCTAAAAAACAATGATCAATAATCAAATCATGTTCTTCCTTCATACAACATTTTGTTGGGTTCATTGTTCTTGTGAAAATAAACTAAAAGTAAAAATCATTACTTCCAAATTAATAAAGAGAAACGAAAAAGAAAGTTGTAAGGAAATTTATTGCAAGTCATCTTCCTCTCTGATCTCCTTATGGTTAATTTAATTAATTTACAGGTAATAATCCATCAAACTAATAATGTTTGGAATCACAAAAAAAGACACAAAATTAATTAATAGGGAAGAACAATGTTTTCCCTCCTATTTTCTCTTTAATCAAATAAGGAAACTTGGTTGAATATTGAATCAAATTATTATATATTTTTTCTTTAGGTTGTAAGGTGTATCTCTTTTATTATCTTCTTATCAATTATATATATATATATATATATATATATATATATATATATATATATATATATATAATACTATATTTGTATATTATATATAATAAAATAATAATAAATACACATTGGTCCGGTTCGGTCCGGTTATGTAAAAATTCAGATCCAAGACCAATCCAAAGTATTGGTCCGGTCCATTTTTTACTGGTCCGGTCCGGTTCCATTGGTTCGATCCGGTTCCGAAAAACTTCTGCTCACCCCTAGCAGAACATACCACCCAAGTTTCAAAGTTGAGCAAATGCTTTGGGTAAGAAGTGGTATTTGATACTCCCCCAAAAAAGTCACACGTAGAATGTAACTGCCCTTAGGGTTGAGGGTTGATTCAAGTAAAAGCGAAAGAGGGAAAAAGCCAATGAGATATCCATAAAAGATGTTTTCTCTTACGAACAATTACAAGTCTTGGAATATAAACTCGCAAACCTCAAGATTCATTGTTAGGTGCGTGTCAAACTAGGTCTGTCAATGGATCGGATGTGTATCAGATATAGGTAAATTCGAATTTGATTCAAAACCCTATATCGTCAATCCAATCCGGTAATCCGACGGATCAAGTGTATGTCAATCCATATTCGAATTCATTATCAGTTAAAATATTCGATCCGATCTGAAATATAAATATATGAATAAAAAATAATTAGATATGAAAGGGAGGAATATCAAAAGACAACATACATATATAATTGTGTATACTATGTATATGTACTAGTCTTTGTGCCCGTGCCCATGGCACGGCGCGAGTAAGAAGAATAAATCAATATATATTTTAATCATGTTTCAAAAAGAGTTTAAAATTGTGTTTTATATATTTTTCATTAAATAATTAAAAATGTATTAAACAATAAAAAAATGGTCTTAACAACATTATTGGATATATCGACATTTATTCAAATACTGACACGTCTCATAATTGAGAACGATGTATTAAAAAATATATTAAAAATTAAAATAAAAACAGTAATAAAAACAATTTTTTTCTTTTAGAGTGGTTTTAACAAAATAAAAAAAACGAACATATTTTGTAAGAAAAACCCAATAAGGGTTGTGCAGGGAATAAATTACAGCCCGTGCCCATGGCACGACGCGAGTAGGAAGAATAAATCAATATATATTTTAATCATGTTTCAAAAAGAGTCTAAAATTGTGTTTTATATATTATAGCCCGTGCCCGTGCCCCAATAGATTAACTTGGGTGCTCCTCGAGTAGGTGCTAACAATATCATGTACCACTCTTTTGTATCTTTTCACGTATTACTAATTAGAATGAGACATGTGGCTTATTTTCGTGATAGATTTTTAACGCCTTTAAGCTAATGAGTTTGAAAAAAAAAACAAATTAATTTAGATTTTGATTACAGAAAAAAAATAGTTTTTGCTTGTTGATGAATTTCAATAATTTTTTTTAATTAGTACTCCTAGTATTTTCGAAATCAAATCTAAATATTTTTTTTAATTTTTTTCTTCACCTCAGCAAGAATCTTCTTACCAAAAAAATCACATACATATCTTAATTTTAAACTGTAAAAGGAGGAGAAATCCATTGGAATTGGAAGACGCGAACTGCTGAAGAAACACTCGGAAAGGAAAGAGGAGTTGTAGTTGTATAGGGAGAGGGGGACGCAGAGGGACCGTTTGATATAAAGTAAAATAATCAATCTAAGCCGTTTGATATAAAGTAAAATAATCAATCTCAGCCGTTCTTTATGAGACTGAGCTCTATTGTATAATAGATAATAAGAAATATATTGTTTTCGGATCCGATTGGATTTCTTAACAGATCAGATATAGCTAAATCCATATCGGATCCGATAATAAATAAATTATAGGATTTAGATTTAGATTCAGCTTATTGAACCATTATACATTTATATCCAAAATTTCGGATCGAATTTGGACCAAAATCTGATCCATTGACAGGCCTAGTGTCAACGTTCTACTAAACCTTCAAGGGTTATCCAATGAGTGGGGGTTTAAAACCGAACCATGTGGTTTGGTTTTGATTTTCAAAATTTAAAAACCGACCGGTTGGTTCAAATCGAACCGTACTATGCTTTATTTGATTATTTATTATATATAATATATATATATATATATATATAATAATGCCGTTATTATCAACTGTCATGGATTCAAATGATATCTTGACTTGTATTTCATTGTTTGTTAATATTTGATGTTTGTAAGAGAAATTTAATTTTTTTTAAACTTAATATTTAATGTTAATTTATCGATTAAAATTTTATTTGTCTAATTTTTAATGTTTTTTAAAGATGATTAATGTGATTTTATGTCAAATCATAAAACCGAACCGAACCAAACCAAGTGGTTTGGTAAAGTTCGGTTCCAAGTGTTAGTCGATTCGATTCGATTTAAGATTTTTGAAAACGAGGGGATGTGGTTCGATTTAAGATTTTGACCTAAACCAAAATATGCTATAAGCGAGGACCATAATCGGCTCTTTTTATCCTTAGTCATGCATGAGACGTTACGCATATGCAATATCGCACATGTGACTTGCTTGTCAAACCAATAACCGTCGAGGTTTCCAAAGCCAGCCCAACCCTACAGTTGTGGGGACTATTGGGAGTATATATACAAATGGCCAAGTCAAAGATAACTTAGTCATTTATAGCGTCACTTAAAAAAAAACTCTTTTATGGCCTGATTTATTGATAAATCATTGATAAACTGTAACAGTAAATAGTAAAAATACACACCTCAACATCCGAATCACTGGTTGACAGATCGACCAGTGGTCGACTAAATGATTTACATTGGTTTATTAATAAACCAACTAGTTTATTGATAGACCAGACAACTGGTCGACTAAATGGTTTACACTAGTTTGTTGATAATGAGACTGACCCATTTTAACCCGACCAATTAATTTTTTTTGCGTTGAAACGGGTTACCCGTTTTGACCCAAAAATGTTAACCGTTGGGTTGGATGGGTTCAAAAGTAAAGGATTGTAATTGCCCGGCTTAGTCATCACAAGCACAATCTACACGCACACAACTCTACTAGTATATATAGTAAGTTCTATTAACAAAAATCTTATTCCAATAACTGGATCGATCAACAAGAGCACATCACCACGACTCAGAGACTGAAAAAACAGATCATGAAAGAGTGCATTTGACTTCATGCTCTCCCTTTATATACATAGTATAGATATAGACAACGGGAGCAAACAAAAATTAGCATCAAAACAACAATTTTATGAACAGATAAGAGCATAGATCTCATATTTCATTAGACCAGACCATTGTAAATATGAGAAATGTGATACTGGCAACAATTCCGGGCAAGTTTCAGATTCACAGGGGATACAAGGACAAGTGACATTCGAAAAAGGAAAATGCCAAGAACCCATCAGCTGAACAGCCAAAGTCATTAGTTACGAGTTGTAATACAAACCTCAGAGATACAAACAATGTAGATTTCATGACTATCAATGCCAATGAAACCTTGTAAACATTGTTTGTGCAAACTCACAAGCTAATCATCAGTTGTTTGGAACAACTTTTCGACATCTGCGATGGTGGTTTGAGCTTCATCAATTTCTGGCCCCTTCTGGTCTGATTCCTCCAACTCCACCTGAAACCAAGAAGACGCTTATCAGCATCCAACTATAAATTATGACTAATTTGTGCTACTTTTAGAATTTCAGTTTCATAAATCATATATATGCATATGAGCTGGAATGGCTTCCAAAAGCACAAGAAGCTTACTGATTACTGAGATAAAATTTTCTACTGCCGCTATTCCATAGCATAACAGGAAATAATGACAGTCGTGAAGAGAATGAAATTGCTGCAGTAATGCAGGTTTGAACAAAATGACATGAAACAAGGACAATCGTGAAGACCATGATTTTGCTGCAGTTCAGCAGAGTTTGAATAACAGACCGATTGCCATGCACAAAATCTTTCTTGCACATTAAGAAGATAACATTAATTCATATGAGATAAGATTATTTCATTGCATTCCACATTTCAATTAGTCTTAAGCAAGATGTTTTTTCTCCTTTATGGTAGGCTCAACTAAAACAATTCGTGTCCCTACAAAATGGGGCTGGCTTCACGAAGCACATTCCCCTTTATGCTCAAGGGCAGTGCTTTTGTCATGCTACAAACATTCACCAAGGATTTCAACTTTACTACAGACCGACCCTTCTTTTCCATTGACATTTTTGAGTTTTAGCCACAAAACATGCCCACAATAAGGTATTTATTCCCTCGCGTGTTCCCAATGAGTTGCGGATGAATAAAAGTTCTGACCTGCATTTATATATGCCAGGTGGCCAACAATAACCCAATACCAACACTCCTAAATTTGGAGAGTTTTGGTTCTTCATAGTAACTAGACATTATAATTAAACCCATGGTTTCTCCACGTAGTCATTCCAAGGAAGATATACCATGTCAGTAAATTGAATCCCTTCAAGCAGAGAGATGAGAAGCTCAAACCCTTCCTCACAAGACAACCCCTCAATATAAATGAGATAATTACATCAGTTACGGATATCTGAAGGATCTTAATAACAGAACTCCCATGACCTCCTCTTTCATTCTTTTCTAGTATTGACTAACTTCCCACTGTACTCCAAAGTGGGTCTCAGATATCTGAGGGATCTTAATAACAAGAGAACTCCCATGACTCTGCTCCTCTCCTCTTTCATTCTTTCCCAGTATTGATTAACTTCCCACTGTACTACAAAGTGGGTCTCGCTGATAACAGCTACAAGCTCACCATATATCACTTGTTCTTACAAAAATATCCTCGGTCACTGCCCTCAGAAAATCGTGGTTACCCCCTATCACTAACTACTAAGTGTCCTCTTACTGCGTGTTGTCAAACAATTACAGAGATTCAAAAGAATTGTGACATCATTACTTGCCTGTCGATCCAATGAACCATAACACAGGGGATGCAAAACCCAAAAGCTGCCAGATAGACACTCCTTAGTGATCGAAAACACATATCTTAAGTGGCTTATAACTCCACCAACCACCACAACCCAAATGGCCCCTCAGAGTAGAGAATGTGACCGTCATCTTGTTATTAAAGGCGAGCAGAATGAGTTAAGCCGAGTCTGATCGGCTTCTCCTTCATTCTCTAGCATTAGCACAGGGAAACTTTAAAAAGGGTCTACCATCGAACTCTTAAATTGATGTTGTAGTAAATAATAGAGAGATAGTAAACGATAGCAGTTACAGTTAGTCAATGCCCATAAGTTCAACTATTCACACAAGCAAACATATTTTACAGGGTGATCCACTATGGTGCAACGTTCCTACAGTTGCAGTTCGACCATGTAAATTAGCACTCTCCCTCCTTCACTCCCTCTCATTTCTTTTCTTTTTGGTTTCCCATCTGCCACATGGCTACATATCATTTTTACTGTTATATCTGACTAATCAATTGCCATAAAATCTGAAAGAAAAATAACATACAAGAGTTTCTTTTAGGTCGGCTAAAGAGGCCTCCAAGCGCTTGCGACAATCAGGAATCATCATCCTTGATTCAGCCAGCACATTTTCCTACCCACATTAGATAAAAGAAAAGGATGAGCTTCATGTAAATTAAAAATATTACAGGATAGCATCCAAAGTAGGAACTGATTCATTTCTCAATCAAATTCTAAGAAAATTATATTAAAATGAGATATTCGGTAATTACTAAGGGAACTATTCAGAGAAATATAATTACTTAACTATTAAACATTTTATGATTGAATATCCTAAGATGCAATAACTATATCTACCTCAACTAAGATGATAGAGACCTCTAGCAATGTACTTTGAATATTGATACACATTGCTCAAAGGTTAAGTCTGATATTCAGATATAGTTCAGGAATGTTTTCTTTTTGTAGAAGAACTTATTGATCATCTTGTTTAATTGCCAACTCATAGAACACAAATAAGAAAAATATGAAAAACACAAGGTAAGACTTGTTTCCTATACCTGCATTTTAGAAAAATACGGGTTGTGAAAAGCTTATGCCTGACATTCATTATGGATAAATCAAATTTTGTGTTTTGTGAAATCCAAAAGCTAGTCACTTATATTTCATGGTTCTGTATTCATGACAGTGCCTTCTAAAATCCAAAGGTGAAATAAAACAAATATAAGATAGACTATGCAAACATTCAATAGCAGGTTTATTTGGCATCATGACCGATCTAAACAATAAAAGATTAAATTACTGCAATGACCAGCATAAAACCATTCTTAAAATCTGAAAACCCAAAAAACAGTATTTCCATGTCACCAGGAAATATATATTTTGATGTACCTCAGCATATCAGGTTGTGTGCACAATTAACTGAGAACTGCTACCACTCCAGGGGTGTTTCCATGAATTTGACAATAAAGAAAGGAGGTTCAGTACCTGTTGCTTGAGGTCATAAGGATCAGCTCCTTTCTCCTTCATGTCAGCTGTCTTGGCAGATTCCCTCTCCACCTCTTCCTCATAGGAATGCAGCTCCTTCGCAATGCGTTTGCAAGTGGAAGTCTTGATTTTCAGATTTCTAAGGGTTGCCATTTCAACACTGTCACAGGAGAAACGCTGGTTACGGTTCTGCTAATACTGAAAGCAATAGAGAGGAGAAACAAGCATCTTGGTAATTTCTCCTTCGTAAGCAAGATTAATCATGTGTCCAGGTAGAGTATAGAGGCTTCCCTAGTTATGCAATACCATATGTTAATAACTAGATTTTGTGCCCGTGCCATAGGCATGGTGTCAATATGGGACCGGATCATAGAAGCATATGCAGTCTTCTTTACAAAAAAAAAAGAAAGAAAAAAAAAAGCACCAAACATATAAACTTAGGTAAGCATACTTGAATAAACAAATCAAATTTAAGGTTTCACCATTACCTATATCATGGCAATGACTTCTTTTTTTTTTCACTTTGTAACATAGCCTACAATAGTACAAAGTCTAACACGTAACTATAACATAAACGTATGGCATTTTTTCAGCATTGTTGGGAGGTGATTAAAGGGGACATCATGGAGGTGTTTCAGTTCTTTCATTCTAGTTTGAGATTTGAGAAAAGTCTTAATGCTGCGTTCATAGCCTTGATTCCGAAAAAGCGTGGTGCCACTGATTTGAAAGATTTTCGTCCGATAAGCTTGGTTGGTGGCATTTACAAGCTGATATCCAAAGTGCTAGCCCAAAGAATGAAGAGGATAATGGGGAGTATTATCTCGGTGTCGCAGCACGCTTTCGTGAAGGATAGACAGATTTTGGACGCGTCTTTTATTGCCAATGAAGCTGTGGATGATAGGTTGAAAAGCGGGGTTCCAGGGTTGTTGTGTAAGTTGGATATTGGGAAAGCTTATGATAATGTGAACTGGGATTTTTTGTTATACATGTTGGATAGAATGGGTTTTGGTTTCAAGTGGATTCAATGGATCCGTTTCTGTATTTCTACTGTTCGCTTCTCTGTCTTGGTGAATGGAGAACCATCGGGATTCTTCTCTAGCTCGAAAGGCTTGCGTCAAGGAGACCCTTTGTCCCCGTTTTTGTTTATCGTGGTTATGGAGGCTCTTAGTAGGATGTTAGAGAGGGCAGTGCAGGCAGGTCTTATAAGTGGCTTTAAGGTGGGGAGGAGAGGGGAGAGGGAGGTGTCGATTTCCCATCTTCTCTTTGCAGATGATACCTTAGTTTTTTGTGGTGCAGATAAGGCTCAGTTGGGGAATCTTCGATTGGTTTTATTATTTTTTCAAGCAATTTCCGGCCTTCGCATTAACATTTCTAAGAGTGAAATTATTCCGGTAGGGGGGGTGGATAATGTTGGGGTTCTAGCTGCATTCTTTGGTTGTAAGTCTGCTTCTCTTCCTGCCTCCTATCTTGGGCTTCCCATAGGTGCACAGTCTAAGTGCAGGGCGTTATGGAATCCAGTGGTCGTGCGTTTCGAGCAGAGATTGGCAGGGTGGAAGCGTCAACTTCTTTCCAAGGGAGGGAGATTAGTCCTGATCAAGAACACTCTTGCTAATTTACCAACCTTCTTCTTATCGCTCTTTGTGATTCCTGCCACCATCAGGCAAAGATTAGAAAAGCTGGAAAGAGATTTTTTGTGGGAGGGGCAAACAGATGAGCATAAGTTCCATTTAGTGAATTGGGAAAAGGTGTGTTCGAGGGTTCAGGAGGGAGGTCTGAACATTAGAAAACTCAAATTATTTAATGAGGCCTTGCTGGGAAAATGGTTGTGGCGATATCTCACAGACAAGGAGGCTTTTTGGAGGCAAGTGGTGGTTTGCAAGTATGGAGAAGGGGGTCATTGCTGGTTTCCGAACAAGGTCAATTCGTCTTTTGGGGTGGGAATCTGGCGAGGTATAAGAAAAGGGTGGAATTCTTTTGTAAGATTCATTGCTTTTGAGGTTGGCAATGGGGCCTCGGTGAGGTTTTGGAAAGATAGATGGTGTGGGGATACTTGTTCGAGGGAGGTGTTTCAGAACTTATATGAGCTTTCCACGGATAAGGATTGTAAAGTTAGTGCTATTTTATCTTTGGTGGGGGGTAAGCCTATTTGCAATCCCATGTTCAGAAGGAATTTTCATGATTGGGAGATAGAGTCAGTTGTGCAGCTTTTAGGGATGCTTCAAGAGCAGAATACAAACATGCTGATGGATAAGGTGGTTTGGAAAGGTACAGGGGGCTCTCTTTTTACAGTTAGTTCGTATTATCTCAAGCTTCTCAATAGTGGTAGATCATCTTTTCCTTGGAGAGCAGTTTGGAGATCCAAAGCCCCTAAGAGAGTGGCTTTTTTTATGTGGGAAGCGACTCTTGAAGCTATCCTAACTGGGGATAATTTGCGGAAACGTAACATGGTTCTTGTCAATAGGTGTTATATGTGTAAGAATGGCGAGGAGAGTGTAAATCATTTACTTCTTCACAGCCAAGTGGCTTTAGAGCTTTGGAATTTTGTGCTGGGTTTGTTCAAAATGTCTTGGGTCATGCCTAATTCGATCATTGACCATGTCAGAGGTTGGAATATGGGGTATTCGAAGAGGAGTAGACGTATATGGGGGACAGCTCTTTTGGGAGTGTGTTGGATTCTATGGAAGGAAAGAAACCATAGGGCATTTGATAACGTGGAAATGTCAGTCCCGGAATTGAAGAATTTGTTGATTCGCACCCTTCATTTTTGGTGTTCCGAGGCTGATCAATCTTCTTCTAGTTCCAACACTGCTTTTGTAGATTTTGTAAATAGCATAGATATTGGTTAATCTTTTGGATGGTATACTTCTAGTGTACAAAGGACGCATCACCTCTTTTGATGCTTGATTTATATATTATTTACTTATCAAAAAAAAAAAGTCAAAGGGGAAAGAACAACAATAAGTATACTGAAATTGCTCAAGGGGGTTTCATAAAATATAATAAATCACCATAAACGTATACCATGAGATATGAGGGATGATTGTGGCCAGTTAAATCAATTGGTTCTGCTGGCATTAGTTTCAACTGTAGTCTCTTCAAGCTCTACATTAGTTTAACCTGTACTCTCTTCAAGTTCCTTACACCGTAGCTTAGATACTGATGCGAAATTGCAAGCCTAGCAGTCCCAAAAGCAAAGTATCCTATGGCCGAAAAACACGCAATGTGAAGAACTCTCAACTCCATTCTGCGAGTTAAGCCCACTCATCCTTCTTCCGTCAAAATCTGTTTCATTTCTAAGCAATGTAGCAGTGTAACCTTCATAAAGACCCAACACACCATATTTTTCCAAAATCCTCACAACAACCTCCCAAGATCTCCCTTTTTCTCCTGTTGCGTTTTTTGAGTTAGCAATTCTTTGGGCTCCATTATAGCTGATGACACAATATTGCCCATTGCACCAGCTGTTGGAGGGATAAGCACAGATGGGAATTGTGTTACAAAGAGATAGCATCAAAGAGTGCTATGACCGGAGTCACGAAGAGATCAATAGCCAATGATATGGAGTGTTTGGGAACAAAATTGACTCTTAACGTAGTTCTTCTGTCTCTCTACAGAGCCAATAGCGGGGCAATGACGATCACTTGAGGCAGAACCAACAGGATTGAAAGTTATCCACCAATCCAAGAAAAGCTCCCCTTTCTTCAAAACAGATTGAAGTCATAGCTTTAGAAGCACCTACTATAGACGTGCATGGACGATAGACTCAAATTCTACAACTATTGGGATTTAAATTTTAAAAACTTTTTTCATCAATCAAATTATCAAGATCAATTTTCCAGGAAACAAAGAAAAGGATCTATCAGCTGTCAGTTTTTAAAACAAAGGGAAATGAAGTCCGCATTTAATATGAATCAAACCCAACAAAACATCTGAATAAACTTTAACAACGATTGAGCATAAAAGACATTCGTCCGGAGCTCATGTAGTCATGTGTTGGACAAAGGACATTGCCTGGTACAACAAATATCTCCATCCACATCTTAGCTCTCTATTTGTGGATTTGAGTATTTTGGGATAGGGTGTTGAAATGTTAGACCATTACTTGATAAGCTTACACTTCCTAAGCATCTAATTAATTCTGTTAGGATCTGTTGACTACATCCCTTCCACAACTCTCCAGTGAGCCATTTTAAGATGATAAAAACAGTAAGTTTAATAATTAAGCAAGTCTTGCACGTCTATTGATACTCACTCTTGGGATGGGTGAACAATAGCATAAGATCACGAACAATCAAGTAAATTGGAGACTCTTTCGCCCGAAGCTGCTGTGACGAAAAAGAAAATCTGTTTTTGATGGAGAGAGAGGGAGAGAGAGAAATTGAATTGAAGAACAATAATTTAAAGATTACCTTAATATTCAACGAAATCGAAAAAATGGAGACTCTTCTGCCGAAAGCTGCTGTGAAGAAAAAGAAACTTGTTTTTTGATGTAGAGAGAGTGAAAGAAATCGAAAGTTTACCTCCTGTGACTGAAGGTGGTGTGGGTTAAGAAAAATAAGGGTTGCAGAGAGAAAAGGAGGAAGGGTTTCGTAGATAGTCCACCCGAATCGTTTTGGAAATAGAGGAAGGAAGAAGAAGTTACAGCCAGAGAAAGACGGAATCGGAAGAAGCGGAAGATAAAGTCGCAGGCAAAACCGATGGAAATAGATCTTGGCCGTTGGATCCTAGTAAATGGGTAAATCTCAGCATTTAATTAGCCTGAGTCAATTGTGAGCGTGTAAACCAAGCTCTATTATAAATTATAACATAATATAATATAGATTAGATCTTTGTGTTTGTACCTATGACACGATGTCAGTGACTAGATCAATATATTTACAGACTACTAATCAAACCTTAAAAAACAACCTTTAAAAAACCTGATACATTGTTTTATAGAAGCTAATCGAAACAAGTTGGAAAGTGGATTGTGTTTGTACAGTGCTTAAAGAAAGTACAGGAAAGTGTTAAATTTATTGGTCGGAAACTCAAAATATACAGAATACAAATCAAACCAAATTAAACCTTAAAAAAACCTGATACATTGTTTTATAAAAGCTAATCGAAACAGGTTGGAAATTGGATTGTGTTTCTGCAGCGTTTGAGAAAGTATAGGAAGTGTTGAATTGATTACACAATCCTTGGTGCCTTGGTAATGCTTGCCGGTATGGAATTGATAGGCTCAAGGAATTATGGAACTACATTCCAAAGGGATCCCAGATCTGAACCTAAAACCTTCTAATTTCCTCAGCAATGGAGACAACAGAGCAATTCTGGGTAACTTGGGGGTTCCTTTCATGATTTTGGGACGAAGAATTCCGGTGTACATAGGTTGCGCCACCTGTTTTGGCGCGTATTAATATTACTCTTACTTATCAAAAAAAGTTTGGGACGAAGAATTGGCAATAATGCCGACAAAATCCAAACCTTAAAACAAACAAATCAGAAAGGCCTCTCCAACAATAATTTAAATTAAGGAACCGTATAAAAGCATGTTTCAAAACTAACAAACAATCTGTATCATAGATTGCAAAAATCCCCAATCCCTTTGGCCCGAATCCTTATTTGATTGAAAAAAGTCAACAAAGAACACAACAACCAAATGATTACATAGAACGAAGGAGGTGAGAAGTGCTGGCAAGGAGAGAGAAGCCGCTGACGAAGGTAACTGCTGAGAGTGTCCAAGCAACCAAGGACAGGAAAATTCCGTGAGGGTGAACAACAGATTCCGAAATCTCCAGTGTCGGTTTCTCGCCGATGACCAAAAACAATCATGAACAAAGAACTACGTATCTATATTGTGGATGATCAGAAAAACCTAATTGGGTGGGGTAGAGAGGGGGTTAGCGAAGGGAAACTTCGGAGAATGTGTTCAGGTAGGTCGAAATAAAACTTTCTACGGTAACTGAGAGGGCGGCGAAAACACAGAGTTGCTGGCAATACACCCCAACGAATTTGAAGCAAGAAAGAGGAGGAAGAGATCGAAAGTGGAGAAAGAAGGAGAGGATCCATTCCAAACAGATGGAGGAATGGGAAGAAATTGGAGGAAGAAGAAGTCGCAGGCTCAGAAGCCGGATAAATTTGTACTTTCATAAAAACAATGAATTGGCATCTTAAACTCATAAAATCATGTGCATACAATTTTTTCTCCCAAATCGCTACGCATTATTCCAGGTTTGATTCTCAAATTACTCAAACTGCTACTACTACTTCAAATACTAATTCTGAAAGTTACTTCCGAACAAAATATGCAAAATAAAAATTGCTCAACTACACATAAATCTGGTAATATGGTTTTTATTCTGAAAAACTATTGAATTAATTTTTTCAAGTTACTCAAACTACTACCGCTATTACTTCAAAAAACAACTCTGCATTTGCGAAATCCCTTTCAAAATGAGATTAGACACCCGTAGGGTATCTAATCTCCAACATGAACAAACAGAAAATAGAGAGAGAGAGATACGTAATTCCAGATAATTGAAAACACCAATTGAACAACAAATTGAGATTTCTCAACAACAAATAGAGAGAACAACAAATTGAGATTTCTCAACAGAAAATAGAGAGAGAGAGATACCTTGTCCGGAATTTGAGTGAGATTGAGAGAGTGATTTCGGGACTGGAGACTGAGAGAAAACGAGAGTGAGAGTGAGAGAGCCTGAGAGAGAACGGGAGTGAGAGTGAGAGACTGGTATCTGAATATGTTTGGGGGGGGTTTGGGTAGGTTTTTTAGGGATGGTTTGTTGATGAGTTATAATTGAGGGGCCTTATAGTGAAAATGGTGTACAAGTACAATAATTGTTAGGGGTAGTGAGTTATTTTTACATATTAAACTAGTCTTTGTGCCCGTGCCCATGGCACGGCGCGAGTAGGGAATGATATCAGTATTGGAAGACGTCAATATTTAAATAAATCAATGTATATTTTAATCATGCTTCAAAAAGAGTTTAAAATAACAAATTGAAAATAAAGACCTCTCGATAATCAATTAAAACATTATGATCATTCAACGATGGAGAAAAAAATTAAAACTTTTATTTGCAATTTTTTTTTAAGGAAACAGGGACGGTACCTTATTAGATTTTATTAATAGAAATAAAATTACAAATTTGAGGGGGACAACCCTTGCCTTTATACAATTAATAATCTTTTGTTAAAATACAAACTTTTTTTAACATAGACACCAAGGGTATTCATGTATAAAAATGACCTAAAGGTCAACTTCCTTTGTCTTTGCAAAAACTAAAAAAAGACACTCATATTGAGACGGAGGGAGTATACTTTAATTAATAACTCGAAAAGTATCATGATCAAAAAACAATGAAACTTATTCATTCGAAATTATTATACTTAATTTGTCAAGGATTGTCAATTTAATATATAATCTGTAGTATATTAATGACTAATTAATATTAAAATAGAGGAAGGTTGTAGTGCTGAATTGTTTTACAATATCCAAACGAAACAAAACTGTCCTAAGATTCCTTTCTACAAAACCTCAAAAAGTTAAAACTAAATTCTAAACCCGATTTTTCGAGCATAGACAATTCCGATTGAACCTACTTTTTGGTTATAACGGGTTGCGATCCGACCTAATTTTTTGGAAGCAATGAATACAAAACAACCCAATTTGTGTTTCTTATTTCTTCTACCGTTCATTCTATAAAATTATGTGACTTCTCCAACTAATCACAGAAAACAAAATTCAAAATTTATTTTTTTCTGTAATTAAGAAAAAAATAAAATTGAAAATTTATTTTTTGATTGAACTGATTGAAATTATAAACTTACATTTGGGTTATAACGGATTGCGACCCAGTCCAATTATTTGGAAGCAATGAATACAAAACAACCCAATTTGTGTTTCTTATTTCTTTTACGGTTCATTCTAGGAAATTATGTGACTTCTCCAAATAATCACATAAAACAAAATTTTTAAAAAAAAATCTGTGATTAAGAAAAAAATAAAGTTGAAAATGTCTGGCCACTGCATGTACAACCTATTATGGCATTTCCAAAACAAAAAAAAAAGACATTAGCAAAAGCCTTCCCTCTTTTTACTGCACAAAACCAAACAATCGCCATTGTTTTACCTCATGTCCAATTATTGTAGCAATCTCTGTATTAGTTCGAAATTGCTTGAGCAACCCCGTAAACACAACAATCTTCCCACCCGGCAAGCAAAACGCATTAACAATAGGTTCATTCACAACCAAAACTTCCCACTTAACTCCTTCCAAATGGCCAGTTGCATAATGTGCCCCCTTCTCCCTACCCTTCTTCCTACTCTGCTGTACCCATTTATCATCAAGAATCTCGTCTTCTTTAGACCACCCACCACCTTCAGGATTCGCACTCAAAGCCTCCAAAGTCTCACGGTTGTCACCGACATAATGACCCGTTTGTAGCAAAAAGAAAACCCCACATCAATATGGTTAACAAAAACATGAAAATTCTCAAAGAAAACCGTTAGGAAAAACTCATCAAAAATAGAAGGAACAAATTGAAAATTTGGTTCTCACCATCAAAGCCATCAATTTGGCTTTCACTTCATTTTATGTTTGCACCTGCTTATTGTTTCCTCTCATTCATGGTCTTTAATGATTTTTCTATCAGTAGAGTTTAGAAGAATATTTTCATTGTTTTAAGACAATTTTGGATTTTCTTATTCTTGTATCCCTTTGATTTTAATTTGTGCTGAGAAGGGGGGGGGGTTGTGTGCCGCTAATCTCTACCAACTCTGTGCTCATAGATTTCGTAGCAAGTTGGCAACTTTATGCCTTGTTAGTACATTTGTGCTTTTGAATCAAGGATATTATTTGCATATTTAGTACTTGTTAGAATTGTATATTCAAAATCCTTTGGGGATCTATTTATGTATAGGCGAATAGGCTGTATTATAATTGGAGCTAAATCGATATGACCATGTTCATAATTTAGTTATATTCTTATCAACTTGAATCCCCCAGGTCGATTAGTTTTCCATTTTACCTTTTGTGCCACAATAGAGCTTTCCATATGTTGTGGTACTTTTCACCATCCTTTTTTTTTACTTCTCTTGATTCATGAGATGTCAGTTTATAGTATAAGTCTCTTTTTGACAACTATGATTGCATATCAGATACTCCCTCTGTCTTAAAAAAAGAGTTGTTTTTCTAAATTTTAAGCTTCAATATTCATAATTATTCAAACATTTTCTTATTTTTGAAGGTATGATAATTGTCTAACACTTCATTTCATACCAAAGAAAAAAAAACTTTTGTCCAATATAAAGGAAATCTATAGAAGCAAATGTTGGGACGGAGAGACTATGTGGCAAGTGCTCTTGACGATCTTGGTTCAAATAGTATTTAGAAGTGTTTGAATAACTATAATTGCATATACAAAGTTTGGGTAACTGTTCTAGGTGATCTCAGTGTCTGTGGGTTCAGGGTTGAAGGGGCATTAATGGAATCTTTTAATGAGGAATGTGATGACTTAGTCATGTTTCTCTCCGGGACTCTCGGAAACTCAAAAGTGATCGAGGATGATTTCACCAAGGTTGGAGCAAAAGCGAAAGGCTCTCTAGCTGGTTGACTTTATGAACTTGAATAAAATTGTATGTACTTATTCCCAGAATCCAACAGCAACAGATACATAAACATAATAACATATACATATACACATATCAACATTTGCATGAAATATAAAATTGAAATAAATATACCTTAGATGACCATCAACTATGGGAACCGGCGACGGGACGATTAATTTTCAACTATGGGAGCAGCTCTCTGTAGAAAGAAACTCAAACACAAGCTTGGAAGAATTAAAAACGAAACTGATTTTCAAACACATACACACACAGGACTTAATTCAGGGGATCAGGCAGCCCACAAACAAATACACACACAAAAGAAAATGAATGCACAGGACTCAATTTGAAAATGAATTGTGAGTTTCAGGGAATTGTGAATTGTGAATTGTGAATGCACAAAACTCTTAAGAATTGAACCTCGATCGTTGACGAAGGTTGTCAGAGAAGATGGTAAGGGCAGGGAATTTAAAGATTCCAGCGGAAAGAGAGCTTCACAAAGGCGTCTTGAATTTTAGCATTACAATATTACATGTATAAAATGGAAATGACAATTAGCTAACCTATGGGCAATTGTGAACCTGATGATAATTCCCTTCTTTTTCTCTAGTTTGAGAAGTTCTCCCCTAGTCAAATCCTATAGGCACTGTCAACAAAATCAAATCCTAATCACCAAAGGCCTCACCGTTAATTCCAAAACTAAATATACCAAATTAAGAATTTTTGAGCCCCCTTTGTGGCCAATATGCTTTACATACTTGGGCCCTCAAATTGAATCTCAAGCCGTGCAACTCCATAAGGCAACTACTGTTATATTTTGAAGCTCAGAATTAAACATTATGAATCACCTAGTTTGGCCTTAAAAAGAAAAATAAATTTCTTGACAGGCCGCAAAGGTAGAAGTCTATTTATTTTGAATCATCAGTATTGATTCTTTTCAAAAAAAAACATATGCTACACATTTTAAAAAGAAGTCTAATAGAGAACATCCGTTAACATCCTTTAATTAGAGACTTTGGACTGTCTTTCACTATGTTAACAGGAAGATTCAAGCTTACCAAGGTGAAATGAAGTTCTTAGGTATTGATTGAATGCCTTGATCGTCTCTTTAATTAACACTTAATCATAAACCAGACCTATGGGAGGATTTAATCACACATAATACCAAATTTAATCTACATTGATCAATCCAAAATACCACTTGCAGGGTTCAACCCAAACTGAATATACACACAAACAACACCACACACACACACACAAATATGTTTCTCACCAGAATAAGAAAACTTGAAAAAATCGATTGCACTATATTATCACAAAATCCCAAATCAAACAAATAAAATTAAATAACTAACATAACTAATTTAAAACCCTAATGCATAGCAAAGATACAACCCTTAATCAGATTTCAGGAATAACTGTGAATTGAACAAAAACTGTAAGCTAGAGTCAGATAGCCCAATCACCTAAGTGAAGAATTGAGTTAATAGATACAATACAGAAAGGATAGGGAAATTAATTTAACAGAAACTTACATATTTTGGAAGAAAGAGAACCCCAGCTGGAGGCAAACTGGTGTGCGGCGACGGAGCTAAAATAAAACAGATACAAAATAGTCACATAAACAAATACAAAATACAGAATAATGAAGGTTTAACCAAGTAGAGATAAAAAGTTATGAAAGAAACAATCACAGATACAAAATAGTCACATAAAACAGATACAAAATAGTCACATAAACAGATACAAAATACAGAATAATAAAGGTTTAACCAAGTAGAGAATACAGTTGATGGAGAATACCAGTAGAACAAACAAAAATTTAATTGAAAGAAACAAAAAAAACAATCACAGAGTCAAGAAAAAATTTACGAAAGAAAGAGCTGTAAAAAAGGGAAATGATGGTAGGGTGGGAGGTTTTCTGCATCAACAGTCAATGTTTGTTGTAAAACATAATTTATACTGTATTAGTTGTATAGTTTGTTCTCTCATATGCATCTCCTAGTTTGGCAGGCGATGGCATTTGACTAAATAGCTTTATATTTGATAAATGTAGCAGTGTCCAAATTTATGTTACTCACCATTTGTAAGTTACGAAAGAAACAATCACAGAGTCAAGAAAAAAATTAATTGAAACCAAATACCAGTAGAACAAACAAAAATACAGAATACCCAAATCTCGATTTTGAAAAAATTGAAAGAAAAAAAATAAAGAAATTGAATCATTGAGTGCCGTAAAACTTACCGTTGATGGAGAATGCCAGTAGATACAGTACGGGGCGGCTAGAGAGGTGAACTCGCTGGCTTCAATGGCGAGGGGCTAGGGCTCGGTTTTTAACTCGCCGGCTTCAATGGCGACTAAAGGGCCAGGGCTCGGTTTTGAACTGACGGTGATAGAGAGTAGAAAAGAAGAGAGTAATTGGGGATTGGAAGATGGAGATTGGGAGGCTGAGATGGAGATTGGCAAGGATACGCAAAGTGGAGGCGGTTGTTGTGAAAGAGGAAGGATACGCACAGAGGAAGAAGAGTTGCAAGAGGACTCTGAAAGAGTCCGGGAGAAAGGGAATACGCACACAGAAAAATAAGGTCCAAACTACCCTCCGCACATGTGAATCTTAGGCAAATTGGACCTTCGGATCTCTGTGAAATGAATTGATCTCATTTTTTTTTGATTACTTTATCGATTCGGAATACATGGAAGATGAAATTTATCAGTATAATAGATATTGGCAAAGACTTGTGTAACGGAGCCCCATTTAGATATTTATGGGTTAATATGTAAACCTGTTATTAAATTTCAGAAACAATCGGCTAGCCGAGTTGGTCCTCGTCGAACATTGAAGGTTTGCGCCAAGGTGGTTGCGGGTTCGATACTGCCCAGTTACCAAATTTTGTTTTTTATACTCATTTTCTCTATTTGCTACGGTACCCCCTCCACTTTCAATGTTTGTCGCTGAATTCTCATGTCTTATAGTTTAATCCTTTGTTAACTCCGTTAGTCATCCATTAGCATCAATTGGCTTGGGATACTTGACATATCCTAACGGACTTATAAATGAAAATTTATTATAATGAAACATTTAATGTGACACATTTTAATGTTAAAAGTGACACTATAAATGGAATTTTATTATAATTTTTATTAAAATACAAAGTAACACTCTTAATACTAAAAAAATAACATATTTAATACTAAAAAGTGACACTCTTATAATACTAAAAAGTAACACTCTTAATACTAAAAAGTGATACTCTTATAATACTAAAAAAATGATATTATTAATGCTAAAAAGTGACACTCTTAATTCTAAAAAGTGACACATTTAATATTAAATGTGACACTATAAACAAAAATTTATTATAATTCTTATTAAAATACAAAATAACACTATTACTACTAAAAGGTGACACATTAATACTTAAAAGTGACACTCTTAATACTAAATAGTGACACATTTAATATTAAAAAGTGACACTCTCATAATACTAAAAAGTGATCCTCTTAATACTAAAAGGGTAATGCTAGGGCCACTCTAATAGCACTTAATTTTTGGTACCAAATGATGTGGCATCTTATATGTCATATTGTTAACATAACTTTTTAACTTATAGTGGAGCCCATAAAATGCCAAATAAGATGACACATTGGAAACCACATCATTTGGTGCACAAAATTGAGTGCTAATAGAGTGGCTCTAGCATTACTCATACTAAAAAGTGACACTCTTAATAGTAAAATGTGACACTCTTATTACTAAAAAGTGATACTCTTATTACTAAATAGTGACACTCTTAATACTAAAAAGTGACACTCTTAATACTAAAAAGTGACACTCTTAATATTAAAAAGTGACAAATTTAATACTAAAATATGACACTCTTAATACTAAAAAGTGACACTTTTAATACTAAAAAGTGACACTCTTAATACTAAAAAGTGACACTCTTATAATATTAAAAAGTGACACTCTTAATACTAAAAAGTGACACTCTTAATAGTAAAAACTGACACTCTTATTACTAAAAAGTGACACTCTTAATACTAAAAAGTGACACTCTTATTACTAAAAAGTGACACTCTTAATATTAAAAAGTAACACTCTTAATACTAAAAAGTGACAAATTTAATACTAAAAAGTGACACTCTTAATACTAAAAAGTGACACTCGTAATACTAAAAAATGACACATTTAATACTAAAAAGTGACACTCTTAATTCTTTGATTCCTCTTCACCATAACTCTCTCATTTTTTAGTATTAAAAGTGTCACTTTTTAGTATTAAATATGTCAATTTTTAGCATTAAAAATGTCACTTTTTTAGTATTAAGAGTATTATTTTGTATTTTAATAAGAATTATAATAAATTACCCTTTATAGTGTCACTTTCAACCTTAAAATATATCACTTTTGTCTTTTTAATGTGTCACGTTTGGTTTTAAACGTGTCATTTAGCATTTCGTTAAAGTCGATTAAGATCCGTCAAGTATCTCAAGGCAATTGATGCTAACGGGGCGACAACGATTAAATTGTAGGCGTGGAAACATAAAATTACTTGACAAATCTTGAAAGTGCAAGGGCACCGGAGAAAAACAACACATTTATGGCAATAAAACATAATTAGAGCAGATAGAGTTTCGAACCGCAGACCTAAGCGCGAAGTACTAAAACTTATGCTCTCCCGGTAAACCACCTTACTTAGTGGCCTTTTGAGAATTTTTATAACATATTATTTATTTATTATGACTCGCGAATTTTTAAATGGAGCTCCGTCTCACGGATAAGGATCCGTAAGACCGTCTTACAGGAGACCACATCTTAAATATTATACGTTTAAGGATTTATGTGTTATATTTAGGTATTTTGAATATTTTACATGTAACTTTTATTTTTTTATTTTTAGAGGTGTTCCTTTTGCTTCTCGTTTATAAGAGATTGTGATAAGACAACGTACTACAGTATGATCTCCTACCAGGGTTGGTCCTGAACTTTTGGGGTCTTGAGCAAAAAGAAAATAAGGGATCCTTAAAAAAATATAAGCATAAGAATTTTAGACAAATAATTTTATTTGACTTTTTATCATTTGAAGTATTGAAAATAAATAGTACCCAAACATATAAGAAAATAAGTATTAAATAATTACCGAAAAATGTTATTCTTCATTCGTTAAAATAATTTACAATAAAAAGAATATACTTCATCAATTTTTTCTTTTATTTATGTTTTGGCTTCTAGATAGATATTTTTTTGGTAACATGTATTATGCACTATAAATTCAAGTTAAAAAACAATGAATTGACGAAGCAAAGAATTAAATAATCATAAGCAATACTTAAAAATGATAGTAACATAACAATAAATTTTGATTTTTACTTGAAATATTAATATTATATGCCCAATCAATTGTTATTTTTTATAACTCAGATAAAAAAATTTATTGTCAAATAACTTTTTTTATAAGTAAATTTAGCGAACAGAAAATAAAATTAAGGTTGAATAACTCTGCTGAAACCGAATACAAAATATTTATCTTTATATAGTAACTCTTTATTCATTAGGTTCCGGAGTAATTAAAAGTTTAAAACATATATAAATAGATTTGAAGTTGGTAATAAATAAATAAAATACTTAACCACAACCATTATACTTACAATACAAGTGAAGGATAAAGATGAAATATTGTGAAATTATAAGCATATTTTTTAAAAGTTGATTATTTATGTAAAATCTCTCAAAATAATATATGAGACTATTTAACTAAATCGGGGAAGTATATGATATAATATGCATACAAAATAATACTAAAAATAATTGACACCCAAAATAAAAAAAAAACTACAAAAAATATAATACTAATAATAATTGACACCCAAAATAAAATAAAAAACTACAAAAAAGCAAGTCAAGGGGCTTCAACCTTATACTTCCCCACTTCTCTCAACACTTACACAAACCCATTCCATTGAGCCAAATGACATCTTGTTTATTAATAGTACATTATTTATTATATATCTAAATAAAACTGACCTACACATATATAAATTTGGGCTCTCTTACATTAAGGGCCTGTTCGATCGATCACTCTGAACTCCCCCAAAACCAGGTCTGTCTCCTACTGTCCTACAAATTTTGAAAAGTTGGCATTTTTTTGAGCTAGCCATCATAATTCCTTCTTCTTCTTTTTTCCGTTCTAAGATTCCGTTTGTTTTATGGAAAAATGATTTTCGAAAAACGTTTTCTTCATTTTTCGGTGTTTAGTAACTTTAGGAAAATGTTTTCTTCATTTTTCGGTGTTTGGTAACATTAGGAAAATGTAGCCAACATAAAAGCTTTTCCGTCGATAGAAAATAAAGTTTATTTTCCGGAAAATGACTTACATGTTTATTTTCCAAATGGTCGACCACCCCTCCGCCCCTTCCCTAATTACACATATTTACATACACACAATTTTTCACTTAATAAATAAATTGTTTAGAAATATAAATAAAGTTTGTGCACACTATTTATAAAGTATAATTTTAATAGATATTCATTACGTTCTAAAATTAGTGTCAACTATAATATTTAGAGATGTCCCAAACATTGTTCTTTTTAAAAAAAATATTTTTTTCATATCAATTATCAATTTTTTAAATTTGTATTTGTGAAATTGAAAAAAGATGAACCTTATTGATTTGACACCACTAATGACAAATTGAGGGTTGTTAAAGAAAAATTACTTAAAGTTCAACATTATTTTACATTCAATATGAGCATTAATATTAGAATATATTTTTTGTATTTATTTATATGTTATTTTTCATAACATTTTCTGTGTGTTTGTCAAACACTCGAAAATGTTTTCCGGTATATTTTCAAAAGATTTACCAAATACGTGAAAATGAAATCATAAATATTTTTCTGGAAATCATTTTTCGTGAAACAAACGGAACATAAGAAACAAGTAATGGCTTGATTTTGGATGAATATAATTTGTTTTATACTAGTTCTTAAAAATTCAAATACCTGACTGCTTAAAAAATAAAAAACCTCATAATTGAAATGCATTATTTTCAACTTTGAAGAGCATATATATAATTTCAACAAAAACCCTAAATGTTCAATGAAATATTCCATGATTTTTCACAATGTTTGTGTTTGGTCCACTTGAAAGCTCCAATTCCTTTACTAGCAATGGAGGCCTTATAGCTCTTCCAATCACGAAGAATACCTTGCACATCAACAATCTTTGCACTTAAATCTGGACAACAATTGGCATGAATTGTTGTTACGGCCTTCATATTTCTACTTAACTCACAAAATCCGCTAAAATAGACTGTGTCCAGGCATTGCATTTTAAGACCCAACTCTAGATGGGCACCTTCATGAATCAAAGCAGTTAGAGCCCCTTGGTCTGATCTCCATCTAGAGTTATGCCTCATTCCGTACCATTTCTCATAGAACGCGATGCTTCTTTTGTTTGATTTAACCAAGTAGAAGCCACTGTTGGGAGTAATTGTTTTTGACGAAAATCTTTCCCGATTCCAGTCTATGCTTATCTGTAAATCATCTTTTTCATCCATTTTTAGCCTTGAAAAAGGATTCCTTAGCCACATTACATCTGCATCCTGTCAAAACCATTCATTCAATTCATTGTAGCAGAAGTTATAATAGTGCATGTGCTTCTATGTTTTTATGGAGCTATGATACGTACTATATGTAAAGAAATAAGGTAATTTATGAGAATGTTGAGCTCCGTCTCTCTTATGAATTAAGATCCGTCTTACAAAGAGAACTACCCAATTAAAAAGGAGAAGAATACCGTAAAGATGAAGTTATAGCCGTGCTTGAGCACATCCAATAGAAACTCGGTTCTTCTCCACATCATCTTATGAAAATCGTCGGTAAGGTAAAATTTGTCTCTCCCGCCTCCGGTGAAATCCACACCGTCTGTCAGCAATTTGTAGCAATGAAGTCGTCGGAACTTGCACCTATCGTAAGCAGTTTGATCCATCGCGACAAGTAAAAGGTGATCGAGCAGTGGCCTAGTGTCTTCTCCAACCCAAAAGCTCTCAAGAAAAAGATCAAGCATTGATGGATGATTAGTACCATTATTTTCTTCTACATAAGCCTTGTCCACTACAGCAATAATCAAAGTCTTGTCTGTCATTGAAGTCTTTTTCAAAGTGACTTCGAGGTCATTCTTTAGCTGAAGAATTAAATTTTTTTTTGAACCAAATCAAAAATACACAAAACTAATAGGTATGCAAAATCTAAAGTTGGGTTGTACAGTTGTACGTTGTGTTAGTGTGTTTGTACACTAAAGAAAGGAAGATACCTACATGTGAAGTTTTGGATTGTGGACATGGATGATTTTGAATAGAGAAGCCTTTTGGATCAGTCCACAAACAAACATATAGAAGACCAGCTATGGATAGAGACAGAACTGCCATCTTGATGAAGAACACAGTTCTCTTCTTGGCAAAATTACATCTTCATTTTTATTTTTATTTTTATTTTATTGGGGCTAAATTTAATTCTGATTCATGAAAATTTATTGCAAGGAGGTTATATATGCATCCATGAGTGTTTCTTATTTAAGGGGTACACATTAATGCACATAACTCCCCAACACACACACACACACAACACATACTCCATTGGTCCAAATGTGAATTTTGTTACTTTATAATAAAACAAATGCTCTGTTTAAGACAACTATTCTTAAGATTTTGAGACGAAGAGAGCAGTATAATCTACATTATAAATAAGCTAGTTAATTGATTAGGGCTATTCAGAAATCATGATTTAATTTTTTTTTACTATGATCCTACAGCTCTCATTTATTTGGTTAACCTTCTTTTTTGGTTTCCTTATTCACTCTTTTACTGCGAAAATTGGATATTACAGTTTTACAGTTAATATTTTAAGTGCGAAAATTTGTATTTTTTCTTTTTAATTGTAATCGTAATTAACTTAATCAATTTAATTTTTTTCTGACCCGTAATTTCGTATATAAATAATTTTTTAAAAAAAATCGTAAGTTTTGTAATTTGAAATATTTATTTTTTTTCTTTTTAATTGTTATCGTAATTAACTTAATCAATTTAATTTTTGTCCGGCCTGTTTTTCCGACCCACAATTTCGTATACAAATTATTAATTAATCCCTCCGTTCCGGACAAAGAGGCCCCATTTGAAAGTCAATTTTTTAAGAAAACAATATTTTTAGTAGTTCATTAATAATAAAATGACCTTTACGGTTTTACAAATATTTAGTTTTAGTTTCTTAATTGATTGCTATCGTAATCAACTAAATCTCAATTTAATTTATGTCTGGCTTAGATTTATTTTTTTATAAAAAAAAATTGTTCGTAAATTTTGTAATTAATTTTTTTAATTTTAAATATTTGTATTTTATTTTTTTTATTGTTATCGTAATTAACTGAATTGGTTTAATTTTTGTCCCAAAAAAAATTGTTTCTAAGTTTGGTCATCAACTTTTTTAATCTTGAATATTTGTATTTTAATTTCTTTATTTTCTTAAAAGTTGTGTTTAGTTTCCCTTATTGGTCTGAAATCTTTGTGATTTCGATTTCAAAATAGTATTTTGTTAGTTCACTCTGTCTCATTCAATTTATTTTGTGGGGGGTTTTTTTTTTTTGTGTGGAGATTTTCATTTTTTAGTTTATTTCAATTAACATGTGTTGGGTTGATGTGTGTGTGTGAGAGAGAGAATGTTTTTTTATGCTTAATTATACTCTTTTAAGATAAGTTATAAATTTTCTTTAGCTTTTAGGATTGATTAATTTTGATCAAAATGCATCTCCGTTCGCCTGTTAGATTTTATATGATAATATGTGGGAGGATTCGAGTTTTGCAGATGAAGCAGAAAATTTGGTTAAATGGATGTGTTTGAACTTTCTTTGTGTCATGTGTATACATAAATAATGGACAAAGTTATTGCATTTCATGTTTCCAAACCAACAATTATTGTTAAGCAAGAACCCCTAGAAGAAGAAGACTGAGTTTTCGTTATTGAGAAAACAATAAAAAAAATTTCTCGTATTTTAACAGTAGTTACAATTAAAATATTTATTTATTGGTTTTCTTATGAAATAAATATCGAAGTAAAATGTTTTATTTTGTTAGGTATTTGAGTTTTCTACTCTTTTCGTTGTGTAATGTACATATATCTAACTCATACAAATTATAAGTAAATATTAATTCATTTCCACAATATATACTTCATTTATTGATAAATTCTCAAACTGGCGTCGTGTCATCGGCACGGGCAAGAGTACTAGTCTATATTATTAAGAAGTTAAGTAATTGACTAGGGCTATTCAGAGGTCAGGATTTAATTTTGTTTACTATCATCCTACGGCTGTCATTTATTTGGGTAACCTTTTTTTTCTGGGTTTCCTTATACTGTTAGAATTAGGTTTGGATCCCTTTTTATTATCAAACTTTTTTTTTCCTATCATCATACAACTGTTATTTATTTGGGTAACCTCCTTTTCTGGGTTTCTTTATATTGTTAGAATTAGGTTTGAATCTCCTTTTATTCTCAAACTCTTTTACCTTCCCCCACTCTTTGTACCGTGATTTTTTTTCCCTTCCTCCATCTCTCCAGCCCTTGCGCCAATTTCCTACCGTCGGCCACTCCCTCTAGAAATTATTTGTTGTCATACCTCTCTTTTTAATAACCCAAGTTTACCCTTTTTTCATTTGATTTTTTATTTTCATCAGCTTTTGTCCACTGAAAAAGAGAGACGGCAGTAACTCGGGATGCACGAAATCGTGAAGGAGCCAAGTAAGTTTGTTTTATTTTCTTTTCATTGGTATTAATTTAATGATGTTCATGTTACGGATATTAGTTTTGGTTCTTCTTTTTTTATTTTATAGTTCCGGTCAGATTTTTGAATGTTGTGTTTTCAATTACTTAATATGTTGAGATATTGATAATTTTGGGTTTGTTGAACTTTTCAGAGTTATTAGTTTCATCATTGAACAAGAACTGTTTCCTTAACTAGATTAGAATATGCTTGATATTATTCAGAAAGGGTCGTTGGGGGATTTGGGGGAAGAAAGGGATTGTTTGGTTGCTAATATTTTGTAACTACCATAAACAGTCCCGGTTTGAAATTATGAATAGATATTTAACTATAATATACTCCATCCGTTTCGGCCAAACAATACCGGTTTGAAAGTCAAATTTTTTAATAAAATATTTATTTATTTTTACTATCATCATACGGTTGTCATTTATTTGGGTTCCTTTCACCACTCTCTGTACCATGGTTTTTTTTTCCTTCCCCGTCTCCCTTTCCAGCCCTTGCGCTTCCGTCTATCATCTCCCTACGGTTGGCCAATTTCCTACTGTCGGTCTTTCCCTCTAAAAATTACTTGCTGTCATACCTCGCTTTTTAATAACCCAAGCTGGCCCCTTTTCATTTGATTTTTGATTTTCATCAGCTTTTGTTCACCGAAAAAGAGAGACGACAGTAGTTCAGGGTGCACGAAATTGTGAAGGAGCCAAGTAAGTCTGTTTTATTTTATAAATTACAATTAAATGTCCAAGTAAAATATTTTATTTTGTTAGGTATTTGAGTTTTTTCTCATTTTCGTTGTGTAGTGTACATATATCCAACTCTTACAAAATCTTAGGTAAATATTAATTTATTACAATATTGTCTGCTCCATATATTAATCAAGTCCCAAACTGGCGCCGTACCATAGGTACGGACTCATAATCTAGTGAGATTTTTAATAATACATTAGAAAATAGTTCAAGACATTTCATGGTAAAGTAACAAGAAAAAAAATATATTCAAAAGTTATTTTGTTTGAGTAGATCGTCTGTAAGACCGTCTTATAAATCTTATTTCGCAAGATGAAGTTATACTCTCTTATATCTCAACTCACCAACAATTAGTAAGTTGGATCATAGGGGATCCGTCTTACGCAAGATATCTATAATTAAGACGGCAATCCTAAGTTTTACCATTTTGTTTATATGTGTTTGATGAGAAGGAAACTATAGAAAAGTTTAGTACACGTATTACTCTTGTTATCAGAAGGTCTTGATTAATATACCAAGCAACAATTTACCAAAGAAAATTTGTGCAAGAAACGGTTACAATATCACCTATCGCTGAATATAAACTTAAATAAGACGGTCTTAAAGATATTTTTTGTGAGACGGATCTTTCTTACTCGATCTATCGTGTGTTGGTGGATTGAGCTGTGAGAAAGTGAGACTCTGTCTTACGAAAGAAAACCCATAAGACCATTTTACAAAAGACCTACTCTATTCAGTTAAAAAAAAAATTATCTTACTTTTCTTTTTCAGTAGTTCCAAAATATAAATTTAATTTCAAAAACAAGATAAAAAATGTTAATACAATTTAGACGAGATACAAAGTAAAACTGTAATCTTAGAAGTTTGATCTCTTGAAACAAAAATTTTTTTTTTTGAGACGCAGGGATATTTACGATGAGTACTTGAATAAGAGGGTAGATAGACTAAGACTCCGTTTATTTTACGAAAAATGATTTTCGGAAATATTTTTATCATTTTTTTTGGTGTTTGGTAACTTTTGAAAAATATAATCAACATAAAATCTTTTTCGAGTCAACGAAAAATAGAGTCTTGTTTATTAGAAAATGACTTACGAATTCATTTTTTAAATATTTGAGCACTCCTTCATTATTTTCCAGAACTCACTTTCTGAAAATCATTTTTCGTAAAACAAACGAAACCTAATATTCGTCAACCGTGTCGCACAATGGCCTAACCGAGAGCATTTTTATCAACCATCCCATGATTCGTAACTCCACTTGATTCAAAAGCTATTTATACATATTTAGATAAAATCATCATATATTATATATATTAGTATATAAATATACAAAATCAACCGTTAATCATAATTCGAAATTCTTGAATCCATATACACATATCAAGAGTAGATCACACAAAATCATCTAGATTAACTAAATTATTGAAAATAGTCTTTGGTACGTGTGATCCAAGTAGGCATCATTGCATCAATAATAAATTAAAAAAGACATACAATAATCATCCCTAGGCCATGGTCATATTAGCCATTTTCATAGATCTCTTACAAGCAAAATGCTTAGACTCTTGATACGTAGCATACCCATTAATAGAACTATTTCCCTCACAACTAGCTCCACCGTGAACACCCTTAAAACTCTTCCAATCCTCGAGAACCGCCGTCAAATCCACCACCTTGGCAGCGATTCCCACCAACATTGCTGCGTGGATCGTTGTCATCACCGTAACATTTTTGGTGCGGACGCAGAACCCGCTAAAATAAATCGTATCCAAAAACCTTACCTTGAGACCCATCTTTTTGAATGCACCCTGGTGCATCAAGTGAGCTAACAGATATTGCTCTGTTTCCCCTGTTGTTGAGTTAAGCCCTGCGTTGTACCATGTTTGGAATAGGGAGATCGTTTTGGGGTTTGATTTGATGTAGTACAAACCTGTATTGATCATACTATTTTCAGACCATGGATTGCCATCGAACCAGTCTGTGCTTATTTGTAAGTCTTCACTTGGGTCATTGCTTAGCCTTGAAAATGGGTTCCTTAGCCACATTATATCACTATCCTGCAAAAGATAGATACTATTGTTGATGTGAAACAAATTAGCACCCTTGCTTTCTACATCAACAATGGTGTTTAATTTGAAAGCGTTTTAAAAGGTTGGTCATATCATGTCAGCAATATTACCGTTGCAATCAATATCTTTTTTATAACATCTTAGGAGTCAAATTAAGTGCAAGTTTGGTACTGCTTTTGATTCTTCAAAACTGATTTTTTAAACTAGTTATTTGAAATAATCACATTGATCAGTTCCATGTGAGAATTTGTGTGACTTATTAGTGACCACCTAATGCCATTAGACACTAATAGCATTCATGAACATTTGGATGGCTTGTGATGAACTTAGTTGTCTCAACTGATTAGTAGATCAATGCGTGAGCCATATGTACTGGACTGAACTTTGAGACCCGAAACTATACTTATGGTATCAGAGCAGGTGTCGATCAGAAATATGGGCCCACAAGACATTAATTTTATCATTATATTTTTAGGTAGGTTTAGTTGACTCATGTGCTTAGTGGGTCATGTGTAGTGGATCATATTTTGGAATTCAATGTGTACAATTGGTATTAGAACATACCTTGGAAATGTAATGCCACTAGATACCAATATTATCCGTAGATTTTCATATAAGCCTAGTTCAATTTTAATAATTTCTAAAGTATATTTGTGTTTATATGTTTTTACTTTTTTTTTTTTGTAGACCTTTTCCCTAAGGGGGCATGAAAAGAGACCAATACATATGTCATATACAGTGGATCAAGCTTCCAATCGTGCGATCGAGCTAACTAGGTCAGTGCGTGGGCCTAGTTGATTGAAATTGGGGAGAAATTCAGGCCGGTCCCTTTGGATGAAATTATAACGGCTTAGGTCTCTTATATTAATTTGTTTTAAACCGTTAAAATATACTTTTGAGGGTGGGATGATGAAGATACCCTTAATGAAGGAAAGGTGCGCGGGCAAAGTCACTACCCAAATTTGGGCATCGCAATGAAGACATTGGGCATCACAATGCACAATTGAAATCTGTCAAAAATTTGGGCATCGAAATGTAAAAACCCACTTCCCAATTTGGACCTCACAATGAAAACATTGAGCATCACAATACACAATTGAAATATGTCAAAAATTTGGGCATCCAAATGCAAAAAGCCTCTGCCCAATGTTTTCATCGCAATGTACAATTGAAATCTGTTAAAATTTTGGGCATCAAACTGCAAAAAAACACTGTCCAATTTGGGCATCTCAATGAAAACATTGGGCATCGTAATGCATAATTAAAATTTGTGCATTGAAATGCAAAAATCGAGCATCATAAAAACTTTTGAAACCCAAAAAAATGCTTAAACATCATTTTTTTTGCCTCAAAACGAAGACTTCATGGGATAAGCCCATGAATCTTGTAGATGTCGTTGAGAGCTTCGATTTGATATATGATGGATCTCATGGTTCATTCATGATCAAAAGTTATGCCATGCTGACGAATTCTTCCTCAACCTTTTGATTTCTACTAGTGTATTAGTTTTAAAACTGACAACTAATACCTTTAATCTCTATTTTGTTCCCAAAGCTTTTAGAAGCTGGATGGCGAGCAGATCTAAGAAGACGAAGAGGAGGGAGAAGAAGAGAGAGACAATGAAGAGAGCGAAGAGAAAATGACAAAGTAGCCGGCCGCGACCAATTTTTGAACAAAATTATAAAAATAGAGTTTTGCTATTTAAAAAAAAAAAAAGACACTTGAGTGGTTACAATTACAGTAAATGGTACCGGGTCGCAATTATTTCTTGAAATTAAGTACTTTGTTATAAATTTATGAGATTTCAAATATACCTTTACCTTTATTATATTAGATTAGTTTGTAAGTTATACCAATAAGGAAAATTATTTAACTCTTACGATTAAAGATATTTATGAAATCTATTTAAATTCATACAAATGTTTGACTTCCAACTTTAATCGATCTTTAAGTTCAATTAACGCATCAAGAAATCAGTATAGAAATTGGAGTAAGAAAAAATAGTACCGTGAAGATAAAGTTGTAACCATGCTTGAGCACATCTAATAGAAATAGTGTCCTTCTCCACATCATCTTGATGAACTCACCCGACTTGTAAATCTTCTCTCCGGCCAAGTTCAGGCCGTCATCCGTCACCAATTTATAACAATGCAGTCGCCGGAATTTGCATCGATCGTAGGCTGTTTGATCTAAGGCAACGATCAAAAGGTGATCTAGCAATGACCTAGTGTTTTCTCCAAGCCAAAAACTCTCCAGAAATAGATCAAGCATCGTTGGGTATGTGTCGTTCTTTTGTTCGACATAAGCTTTGTTCACAACCGCGATTATTAATGTCTTGTTTGGCATTGAAGCTTTCTTTAAAGCTACTTCAAGTTCGTCTTTTGGCTCATTCTGTAACCAAAGAGAATTTATGCTCATATGTTCCTAAATTATTGTACTGATTCGACTTTTTGAGTCAAACTAGGTGTTTTTCAAATGAAAATTTAACATATACTTTTTTATTTTTTCAAAATCATGTAAGACATAATTTTAATTATTACGAATTACATGTTTTGTAATTTAAAAAAATAAAAAAATTACGTCAAATTTCTATTTGAAAAACATCTAATTTTACTCAAAAAATCAAACCAAGACAATAATTTATGGAATATAGGCAGTATTATATATAAAAAGATATAAAAAATAAATGAAAGAACGCATGTTCAAGTGCCCGCACACACTAAAACGTACAGTAATTCATGTAGATCATTCAATGGAAAGAAGTGATATACTTACATGTGAATTTTGATTGGTTTTTAAGCCAAAATTAGGTTGCACTGTTGTACATTGTTGTCAAATTAATGTTTGTACTCTAATGTGTAGAAGAAAAAAAAGGTACTTACATGTGAGGTTTTGGATTCTGGGCATGGGTGATTTCGAATAGAGAAGAAGGGTTTGGAGCTTTTTGGATCAGTCCACAAACAAACATAGAAGAGACCTGCTATGGATAGAGAGAGGACATTCATCTTGAGGATGGAGTTCTTGGTAAAATCCCATCATCAGATTTTTTTTTTTTTTTTTTTTGTGATAAATTAAAATCAAGAATTTATTGCAAGCTAGGAGGTTACATTTATAATGCATAACTCACTAATATCAGTTAGCTATAAAAATTATCATAATTGTGGGTATTTAATGAGATTTTCAATTAAGAAAGCTTTGGAAAATGAAAATAAAAGTACCACCTTTCGCGAGTAGGGTTGCGATGGAGCCGAGCCATCGAGCATATATGATCGGTTTGATTAGCTCTCGAGCTCCTTATTTATATGTAGAGATAGGGTTAGCTCGGATTGTGTGATTGCCCTACTTATCGTATTCTTTGTGCCACAAATATGTGTAGAGATAATACCACTGTATCCATATGAATATTAGAAAATTTATGCAGGAAATCAGTTTTGAAAAATTTATGGTGACGAGCAGGAAATGATACGTATGTCCCATTTGTTCATTGTCGCTATTGTCTATGGCTAATTCCTAATTTCCTTAAAAATTAACAATGACTCAAAGAGAGTAAAATGTAAGGAACCCTAACTAGACCAAAATCAAGTCTTTGCAGGCACTTTCCATGAGTTGACACAAGCATTGTGCCTAGTCCATTGGAACATCTCTGTACCATTACCACCCTCCCTCTTTCCATCACCTGCCATCGACCCCTTAAACTTCTTCCAATCGCGAAGAACACCGCTTAAATCTGCCACCTTTGCGCTAATTCTCCGACAACAATTTGCGTGGACAGTCTTTACAGCCCTAGCATCTTTACTATCACTACAAAAGCCACTAAAATAGAGGGTGTCCAAAAATCGAACACGTAGACCTAATTCTCTAAATGTACCCTTATGCATCAAATCAGCTAACACGTCTTGCTCTTTCATGCCAGTTGAGTTATCCTTCTTTCCATACCATTTCTCAAACAAGGAAATGGTTTTATTGTTCGATCTTATGTAGTAGAAGCCAGTATTGATCAAGTTCTTTTCGGACCGAGGATCACTGTTGAATCTATCTGTACTTATTTGTAGGTCCTCGCTCTTGTTTCCCCTTAACTGTGTAAAAGGATTCCTTAACCACATTACATCAGTATCCTGCAAGGATGAATCATCAGGATGAACTTGGGCAAGTCAATAACAAAGATCTAAGGTTGTCACTACATTTTATGCATAAAACGATTCACACACACAATTATTATCATATGTAGTTAGTAACCCACGTAGACGTGGACTGCTCAAACCTTAATAGCCTAAATAAGTAAATAACTCTGAACTCTGGCAGTGATTAAGCGCCAACTAGACACCATTTTGTTAGGGGAGGGATTCAACTAATCAAATTCTTCTCCTTTCTAATTCGAGAGGGTTTTCCCAATATAAATACTCACTCCAACCATTTCAACCAAAGAGGAATATATTACCGAGATTGTAAATATAATTCTTAAAAATCAACTCTTTACGTAAAACATAAAAAAATAAAAATTATGAATTTTTTCTGTCGCGATAAAGTAATGACTTCAGTTTGTGTTCCATCTATTTCAGATAAAAATTACGCTAAAACTTTAATTTTGTAAATTTACTTTGTGAGTTAAGCATTAATCCAATCCACATACTTATATAGGGTGACAATTCGTGTTATCGTGTTATCTATCTTATTTGATCATAAATATAACAATAAATGTTCTTTTAACTAAATTAATAATTTCATATTTTTTGTTTCGTATTTCGTGCCATGTAGTATTGGTCTCATAGTGTCATTTCATTCTATAATCATCTCATCCGTCGTTGTCATCCGTGTACGGACCATAATTTTCTATAATCCTTTTTCGGCCAAATTACTTTTTACCCCCTAA
The DNA here is from genome assembly GCA_013146195.2 of Codonopsis lanceolata. Lineage (NCBI taxonomy): Eukaryota > Viridiplantae > Streptophyta > Magnoliopsida > Asterales > Campanulaceae > Codonopsis > Codonopsis lanceolata. The sequence continues at coordinate 1,569,785 of CM028383.1, forward strand.
AGTATCCACCAAATCCCAGTTTACCACCTCAACTAAGTTTTGTCCCATTTTAGCATTCAATGTTGCCATTTGTCCCATTTAACCCCCTCCCGTCTGGTTCCGTTTGAATGAAGCCGTTAAATTGCACATGGAAGACCACGTGCGGGGTATTTTCGTATTTTTCCAACCCAATTCACCCCCACCCACCTCCATTTCTCTCATCTCTCTTCCTAATCGTGTTCTTCTTTAACAAATGGATTTCCGTCCAAACAATCTCTATTGATTCTCTTTCTCGAGTCAACCACATTCCAAGAGTGGCTGGTTAAAAGAAATGGGAACTAATTCTGAAGTAGATCGAGACACTATATTCTGGATCCTTCCTTTATAATTCCATGAAAACTACAAAATTTTGGATCGAAACATTATTCAGTTTTCTCAACTTTGAAGTTTCACTCTGTTAGATGGATGCATTAAGCCTAGTTAATGAAATCAGAAATGGAAAGAGATAGAGAAAGATGAATGAGAACTGGGTGGAGCACATGGCGGTTTTGAGGGTGGGGAATTGGTGGTCAAATGAGTCTTCTGTAGTCACTCCATTCATCATCACTGCTGTCTGGCTCAATGTATCCGACGGCAACCGTCATTCGAGTGGGGATCCCCATTTTCACTCTCTTTCTCTTCCTTTCTCCCCACCGGAATTCGTCTCTCTCTCTTTAAAATTTGAATGATGGTGAAGTGGCAAAATCTCAGCTTGGGCCGTTCGTGTATTGGGTAGGATATCTGGGCTTGAATCTGATTCTTGAACCTGGCTGAGAATCAAAGAAAACCTGAGTGAAATGCAAGGCAGGGCCTCGCGAAACCCCTTCGACGTGAGAGTAAGTATCGAATGTGAGTATGAAAGCAATTCGACAGAGTGCCAAGGCTCAAAAAAGTGTGTGTACCTTGTTTGTGGCTTGTGGAGGAGTATTTATAGGCCCCATTGTCCCTGAATCCGACTAGGATTTAGTTTCCTTAGATACCTTGCTCAATTAGGAGGGAATCCCTTGATTTTAGGCGTGATACACGGTTGGCCGCGAGATTGTAGGAATAGATAAGGCAAGTGTCCTGCCCAGATATGGTAGCCTTTGACTTATCTTGGAAAACAAGTTTCTGGCATTTCCTGCTCGATATAAGTCTGGGCGAGCAGGGCTCTGCCCGACTACTTGGTGTATATTGACTCGAGGCGAGTATAGGTCAAGGGCATGGCCCCTGGTCGGGCAGGCAAGGCCGATGCTTGACCAGGTCTGGACAGGATGATTTTGGTTCTTTACTTAGTGAGAGTGAGATCCCGGGCATGGCCCCGGTCGTCCTGGGCCAGTTTTGACAGTGGACCAGCCGCTCTGCTTGACGCCTTGATTTCTTTGTCCGCCAGGTTGACGGGACCCATATTAATTAGGCATGTGCCCGGCACGTGGTAGGCGCTTGTGCCCTACTCATGACCCGGCTTGGGCCGGGCATATCAGTGGCCCCTAACTCCTTGCCTAGCGAGTATTTCATGCTCGGAGCGGGGAGCGAATATGCTTTGATGACTCTGCTCGGGATACGGCCTTCAACACTTGTGAAAGTCTCAGAAAGTAATGAGTAGGCAAAGTGTGCTGGTAGAAGGTTCCGGAACTTTGGTTGGCTAACAGCTGGCGCGTGTAGGAGAAGCTTTCCACTGTGAGTACCCTCAGGTGAGTAGGAATTGAGCGCGTGAGCCGTAAGAGAAGTGTGCGAAATGATGGTGGCGCGAATCTTGGTACAGCACATTAAATGCGCGTGTGGGCTGATGGTGATGCCGTCTTTTCGAATTATCTCTTCGGCGCCCCCAAAAATTCCCGGAAGTTTCCTATAAAAAGCGGAAGCCCCATTCATTTCAGCCTTTACCGTCTTTGAGATTTCTAGAGAGAGAAGCTCTGCACTTTCTTGCTGCCGATTCCCTGAAGGTTCCCGTTTCTGGTGCCGTCGCCGTACTGATTCTTTTTCCTTTTATGCAGTGATGATGACCTTGAGGCAGCTGCAGAAGCTTGAAGCCGAGGAGAGTAGGAGGGTGGCTGCCCTGGCGAGCAAACCAGCCCAAGCCGTACCAACAGTTCCCTTTGGTCCACCTGCCAAGAAACCGACTGAGACTCCTCCCCCTCCTCAGGCAGCTGCTGATGTACCCGATACGACTGCCGCTGACACCGTTGCCAAGGCAGCGGGCAAAAGAAAGAGACATCCTTCCCCAACCGCTGACCGGTCTACCCGTCCCCGGGGCACGGGTTCCGAGCACGCCGCCCATGACTCATCTAAGCCGTGGCTGCTTCCCGGCTTTGAAATGCCGACGACCGTCCCTGCTGCCCGGGCCATAGTGATCAGCGGGCTGTCTGAAGTCCCCAATACCGGGCATATTGACTTGTCCGCCCGCGACAGTCTTCCCGGGTTTGTGGGAAAGGGCATCATGAAGCGGCTGCTGCAAGAAGATGTCACCAATGATCGGGACACAGCCAGCCACATCCTGCTCGAACACATAGGGCTCAACTTGAGCGAGGTATGCCTTGTAATATTTTGCCTTGACTGTTTACATTTGTTGAATTATGCTGAATTTACTCGTGATTGTGCTGCAGATTGCTTCCTCCTACACCAACATCTACAATCGCTATACCGAGGAAATTGATGTTCGCAAGAAAGTTGAGTTAGAAAAGGACGAGCTAGCGAGCTTAGTGAAGAATAAGGCCGAGCAGGTGGCTGCCCTGGACAAGTCACTAAAAGAGAGCGTGGCCTCGGTCAAGAAGCTTGAGGCTGACAAAAAATCGCTAGCCAAGGATAAAAGCGCCTGGCTAGCGAGAAGAAGTCTCCCGAGGAAGTCGCCAGAGGCTTTCTTTGAAGGCCAGCGGCGAAAGGATGATCGGCAGTGAGGGATTTTCGGCCTATGCTTCCTAGGTGCGCAAAGCAATATTCCCATATTACGCGGTGTGCACCAACCATATTCTGCGCCTACTCGCCGGTACCGGAGCTGTTGACATGTCGACCATGGCGGACTGGGCGTTGCTCGATTCCTACTGCGCGGAGGCTCGAAAGTTACATCACTTGGTGCTATACACCTAGGGTGAACTGGATGCCCTTGCTCGGGATGATGTTGATAACGGTCTGGAGCCGTGGGATCGCCCCACCCCGCTGGTTGTCAATGTATGCAGCTTGTTTGAAGCAAAGAGGGCGGAGGAGGGTCAAATCATGGAGGCTGCTGCCCAGTTGCAAGTGGAGTTGGAAGCCCCTGCTGCCGAAGATGTTGCCGCCACGACCCAAACAATCCCGGATATAGCTTAGGTGTCTTGTATTATGTTCGGCCTTTGAGCCTTTGTATCTGTATTTGTAGCCACTTTGACTCTAATGGAGCTGTATTTGTTCCTTTTCATTATTATTTTACTCGATAATTGTTTCTTTACTCGTGTTTTTTCTGCATTTGATTAGTACTAACACATGTGTATACGTGGTGGTCCCCAAAAGTATGTCGAGCAAAGATAACTGTAATGGACCGAGCATGTAAGAATGTGCAAATATTAACTCATAAATAATAAGACTAAATAAGCGGGTGTATTTCTAAGGTTGAGACTTCATGGGCAGGAGTCCGATCTGCGTGCCTGGTATACTGGCCAAGGCTCCTTCCGGGCATAAAGATCGTGACCTCCCGTCATGATTGCTTGGTACATGCCAAGGCTTTTGAGTGGGCAGGGCCCCTATCGCCTTGGGCGAGCTTCAGAAGATTGCCTAGCGGGCAGGGCCCTACTCTGAGCGGCAACCAACAATCGGGCACAACCCTTGTTTGATGTGGGTATCTCGAAGCGTTGTTAGTATATCAACTGGGTGTAGAGATATACAACTAACAGTGTTGCTCGATCACTATAGGAATCCGAGGTAGCTAGCCGCTATCTGATGGGCATGGCCCCTACCGCCTGGAGGGCATCCTAGTATGTGAACCGGGCCTAGCCGCATCTCACCCACGGAGAAGTTAAGTTCACTAATACTCGGGTGTTTGAGGGAGGTTGACCGGGCCTGGCCCTAACTGCTCGTCAGGCGAGCAGCTTTGTCAAGCATACTGTAAACAATCAATAGATGCCAACGAAATCTGAACGAACAAATAATAAAAACTTGTCTTTATTAAATAACATTGATGAGCCTCAATAGGGCTGAGGGTCCTGCCCGTTTGTGTACTGAAGACTGACTTAAGGGTAGTACTTTTTCAAATGATCAGCATGCCACGGATGCTTCAAGTCTTTCCCTTCCCGAGTCCGAAGCGTGTAGGTGCCCTTTCTAATTATTCCAGTAACTTGAAAAGGCCCTTCCCAGTTAGGTGATAGCTTCCCCCATTCTGCCTGTTGACTTGTTACCTCAATCTTTCTTAGTACCCAGTCTCCGACCATGAAAGCTCTACCTCGGACCCTTTTGTCATGATGAGCCTTTGTTCGCCACTTGTAGTTGATCATTCTGAGTCGTGTATCCAGTCTTCTTTCCTCCAGGAGATCAAGGTCTATTGCCTGGGCAAGCTGGTTGTTCTGCTCGCTGTAATAGGAAACTCGATAGCTAGGCAAGGTCATTTTTACCGGGATCATTGCCTCATATCCATAAGTAAGTGCAAATGGAGTTTCCCCTATTGGGCCACGCACAGTAGTTCTAACTGCCCATAAGGCTGATGGTAGCTCTTCGGCCCATTTCCCAGCTCGCCCCTCTAGGTTCCTCTTGAGTGCGTACAGGACTTATTTGTTTCTGGCTTCGGCTTGACCGTTTCCTTGGGGATAAGCTACAGATGACTGCCAATGCTTGACACCCAAGCGAGCACACTCTGCAGTGAACTTTTCTGAGAACTGAGTGTCGTGGTCGGATATAATTGCTCGTAGAAGGCCGAATATGCACCACACTTGGTCGTGGACGAACTTGATGACATTTGCTTCTATCCATTTTGTAAAGTAATCGATGGTGACTACTGCATATTTGTACTTGCCTTATGCTAGCGGGAACGGGCCGACCAGATCAATTCCCCACATGTCGAAGGGTCAGGCCGCAACGACTGGAGTTTGTAAGGTGGATGGAAGCCTTGGTTTGTCCGCATATCTCTGGCACTTGTCACATTCGCGGACATATTTCTCTGTGTCCATTCTAAGGGTTATCCAGTAATATCCTGCGCGTAACACCCTCTCTGCTAGAGTGCGGGTGCCCAGGTGGCCGCCACATTCTCTCTCGTGTACTTCATACAAAACGCCTTTAGTTAACTCTGGGGGTACACAGCGAAGCATAGGTCTGACCTTAGATCGCTTGTAAATGATTCCCCCTACTACCGAGTAACGACAGGCTTGACGTCTGTCTGTGGTGGCTTTAACTTTGTCTGCGGGTAGAATCCCCTGTTCGATGTAATCCTTGTAATCATCAATCCAGCTTCTGGTCGCTGGCTCGATGTCCATTATAACTGGTCTATCAATGGCCAGCGTTTCCAAGTGCTCGATCATTACTGAAGGATTCATCAATGCTAAGTTTACCTCAGCGATCTTGGGCAGGTAATCTGCCTGCATGTTATCAGCGCGATCAATCCTGATGATCTCCCAGAATTTAAAATTCTTCAAAATTTCCTTGACAAGCTCGCAGTACTTGACCAGTGAGGGGTGATGCACCATATATTCCCCCTGGACTTGGTTCACTACTAATTGTGAATCCGAGTACACCGTGATCATTTCGACTCCCATGTCCACTGCAAGTTCGAGGCCGACAATCGCTGCTTCGTACTCAACAACGTTGTTAGAGGCAGGGAACTTAAACCGGAGTGCTATCTCGAATTCTGTAACTTGGTCGGGAGCTATGAGAAGGATACCAGCTTCGCTCCCGACTTTGCTCGCTGCTCCATCAACATAAAGATCCCAACAGTAGGCGGGCCGAGGCTGTGGCAGTTGTTCTTGCCCGGGCTCTGCTGGCTGCTGGGTTTCAGGTTCCTCCTGCTGAGTGAAGTTTGTTTCTACCAAAAAATCGGTCAATGCCTGAGCCTTGATTGCTTGCCTGGGCAAGTAGTCTATGTGGAATTCGGTGAGCTCAATTGCCCAGTTGAGTAGTCTGCCCGACGAATCAGGCTTGTGAAGGATCTTGCGCAGTGGTGCGTCTGTGTACACTATGATTACATGTGCAGAAAAGTAAGCCCTTAATTTTCAGGCGGCTATGACAAGCGAGTAAGTTAATTTCTCTGCATTAAAATAACGACCCTCAACATGACTGAGGGCCTTGGATACATAGTACACAGGTTTTTGAATGTCTAACTCTTCCCTAACTAAAAGCAAGTCACGGCACAGTGCGTGGTAGCTAGATATACATACAAAGGCTCATCGGGTACAGGGCTGCTAAGGAGGGGTGGCTTGCCTAGATATTCCCTGAGCTGCTCGAAGGATTTGGCACAGTCTGCATTCCACTCGAATCCCTTGTTGTCACGCAGGACTTTGAAAAATGAGAGGCATTTCTCCGCTGATCGGGAGATGAAGCGGCCAAGGGCAATGATTCTGTCGTTCAATCGTTGTATGTGCTTAATACAGTAGGGCTGCTCCAAGTCAAGTAAGGTTTGGATCTTCTCCTGGTTTGCCTCTATCCCGCGCTGGTTAACCATGAAACCGAGGAATTGTCCTGCTCGAACCCCAAAAGCGCACTTGCCCGGATTCAGCTTCATATTGTGCTTTCGCAAATTGGCAAATGTTTCTGCCAGGTCAAGAGTGTGGTCGCGGACTTTTGTTTTGATGACCATGTCATCTATGTATGCTTCCATATTCCTGCCGAGCTGAGAGTCGAAGACTTTGTTAACCATGCACTAATATGTAGCCCCTGTATTCTTCAGCCCGAATGGCATCATCTTATAGCAATAGAGGCCTCCCGCTGCTCGAAAAGCTGTCTTTGCCTTGTCTTGCTCGTTCATCCTGACCTGGTGGTATCCCGAGTATGCATCCAGGAAGCTTAACATTTTGAATCCGGCTATGGAGTCTACAAGCACATCTATGCGGGGCAACGGGTAGCAGTCTTTCGGGCAGGCTTTGTTGAGACTCGTGAAGTCGACGCACATCCGCCACTTGTCATTGGCCTTCTTGACCATTACTACGTTTGCTAGCCAGGTCGGGTACTGGATTTCTTCGATGATATCTGCCTTCAGAAGCTTTTCGACCTCTGCCCTGATGGCTGCACTTTTCTCAAGGGAGTAATGTCTTGGGCGCTGCTGAATAGGCCGAAAGGTTGGATCGACATTTAAGTCGTGGCGTGCAACACTCTCACTGATGCCTTGCATATCCTCGACAGTCCAGGCAAATACATCCAGACTGTTTTTCAGCAGCTCGATCAGCCTCTCCCGAGTTTCAGGAGGCATGGCCTTCCCGATTTTAATTTTCTAGCTCGGGGTAGGCGGGACTGATGACTATTTCTTCCAGCTCGCCTTTCGGCTGAATATCAGGCTCATCCCGCACTTGCAGGGTATCCATTTCGATATCTCGTGGCTCAAGGCGCTTAGCCTAGTGCCTAGAAGGTGCTGGGGCCGGGGCCTGCTGGGGATCTTCTGTTTCCATAGGGTCCCCTGCTCCAGAAGTTTGTCCGACCTCAATGTTGTTTATGGGGACGGAGGCTGTCGTTATGTCGGGCATCTCTTTCTCTAGAGCTATTGCAGTCTGATCGGGAATGTCCACGATCAGTTTCTGCTTTTTCCGTTGGGAATCTCGGACATATTCCCATATTGCCCGGGGCTTGCTGTTCAGGATACCCACTCAATCCTCGGTATAAAACTTGGCCTTCTGGTGGGGAATGGAAGTTACCATTTGGAACTAGACCATGGCCGGTGCGCCCAGGATGCAGTTGTACGCTGATTTGAGATCGATCACCAGAAAATTGATCATCTATGTCCGGGTTTGTGCCCCGTCCCCCATGAAGACTTCGAGCTCAATGGTGCCTTTGACGCCCACTTGATGGTTGGTGAATCCTTGAAGCTTTCCTAGGTAAGGCTTGAGCCGGGCATCTGATAACTCTAATTCTTTGAAACAGGAGTAGTACATGATGTCTCTGCACGCTTCAGTATCAAGTAATACCCTATGAAATTGCCATTCGTTTACCAGGCAAGAGATGACCAGCGGCTGCTCGGAGGCAAGAGGGGTACTTGCCAACTCACTGCGAGTAAAGAAAATATTGGGCTCCCCTGCTGGAGAATTTACGGCCTTAGAAAGGGAATATATGTGCTTCCCAATTTAAGTGTTGGACGGAAGCTCTTCTTGGATCACATTGACCACTCCTCGAATTTGAGGGGCCTGGCCACCTCTTCCCCTTGGAGGTCTTCCCTGTCTATCGGCCTGATCTCTCTTGAAGCGGTCCAGTTTGCCCGCGTTGATCAACTTCTGTATTTCCCGCTTTAACACAAAGCATTCCTCTGTGGTGTGTCTGGTACCATGACGGTAATCACAGTACTTCGTGTTGTCCCTGGTGTGAGCAAGCTCGGGGTCAAGTGGATAAGGAACTGGCAGCGCATCTCCTACTTGGAACATGATGTCTTCCCGCGAAGTGTTCAGCGGGGTGAACTGTGCTTCCCTGAATAATCTCTGTCCGGGGCTAGACGATCTCCTCCTATCTCGCTGCGGTTGTTGCCCTCAGGGCTCACAGTCGTGGCGTGGTCGGTATCTGCCCCGAGTCTTGTCTTTGTTTTTGCCCTTGTCTGCTTTGACAATTTCAGTCGAGCAGAATAGGTGGGAACTTGCCAGCAACTTAGCTTTTGAGGCCCCTGGATTCATGGCCAACATTGTCTTCAACGGCCCCGCCTTCATGTTGTTCAGGTAGCAGAATGTAATTTTCAGGTTGCTGGTAGCGGTCACTTGATCAAGCATCTCTTCGAACCTCTTCAAATAACTGCCATAGGACTCATTATCACCTTGTTTGATTTTAGCGAGATCGAACCGGTTCTTGGGTGTTGGTCCGGCAGTGCCAAATTTTTCTAAGAATTTCTCCCGTAACATATCCCAGCTACCGATAGATCCGCGGGGAACTCTTCCCAGCCATGCTTGTGCCTTCCCCTGGAGAGCCCCCTCGAATGCTCGCATCTTCAAGGCTTCCACATCAGTGACCATTTGGATTTGTGCCTCAAACGATCTGAGCCAGTCACTTGCCCGCGTCGTCCCAAAGTATTTTTCAAATTGCGGGAATATGACTCCTTGCGCGGGTGGTGCGTTTTCGATCTCTGGAGTGAACGGGCTGCCCTCCAGCGGCTTGGTGGCACCATAACCAGGCTTGGCCACAGCTAGGTTAGCCATTTGTTTGGCCATATCACGCTTCATAGCCTCCATACGCTTGGACAGTTGTTTCTCAGCGTCCAAAGTAAGTCCTGACGAACAGACATAGTCTGACTGCTGGCTGTGCATGGGCGACGGACAGAGAGTCGGAGCATAGGAATCTCCCACTTCTCAATCAACTTGTGGCCTACGCTTAGGCCGGTGTGCCTCTCTCTCAACATACTCGCGAGCTCTGCGACGACTGTGACTTTCAGTGCAAGCATGATAATCTTGCCCACGATGGTGTGTGTGTGAAAAATTCTGGCGGCTATATCTGCTTTCCGCCTGGTCATCTGCCCGCTTTACCTCGTTAGCTCTCTCTGATGGCACGTGAATGATAGAGGGAATCCTTTTGCTGGGAGCGGGTAAATGTTGTGAGGCATGGCCATCACCAACAAGTGCGGGATTGCTGAGAGCTGGCAACACCAAATCTACAACCGGAACCAGGGTATGGCCCAAAGCGAGCATTTGCTGGTTGAGTACGTACATTTTGCTATAGTAATCCGCCTGGAGTTGAAGAGCAGCGGCCTGTTGATCGGGGGCTTGCCCGAGCAGATTCACGTGGCTACCCTGACCATTCTCTTGCTGGCGACTTAGCTGTGTCCTGAGATCCACCTCGCGGGCATTGCGCTGCTCATTAATAATTTCCCTAGCGTCATGTTGGCTAGCATGACTTTGGCTAGCGCGTTAAGATGGCTGCTCTTCAACATATGGCACGTCTTTGCCATGGGTTGCATGTCAAGCAGCAATCTTCTGATTCCTCGTTTACACCCCTTAGGGCGCCCTTGGTGGCAGATCCCCGACCAACTGACTACCAGCCTGGTGATTGCTCACGGTGGCGTGATGCTTGCTATCCTTACCAGCCATTACAATCGGAAGATTTTGGAAACTTACACCGGGGAATTTGAAAAAAACGTTGAAGGTTTGATATTCCCGGCAACGGAACCAAACTGAAGTGGCAAAATCTCAGCTTGGGCTGTCCGTGTATTAGGTAGGATATCTGGGCTTGAATCTGCTTCTTGAACCTGGTTGAGAATCAAAGAAAACCTGAGTGGAAGTGCAAGGCAGGGCCTCGTGAAACCCCTCCGGCGTGAGAGTAAGTATCGAATGTGAGTATGAAAGCAATTCGACAGAGTGCCAAGGCTCAAGAAAGTGTGTGTACCTTGTTTGTGGCTTGTGGATGAGTATTTATAGGCCCCATTGTCCCTGAATCCGACTAGGATTTAAGTTTCCTTATATACCTTGCTCAATTAGGAGGGAATCTCTTGATTTTTGGCGTGATACGCGGTTGGCCGCAAGATTATAGGAATAGATAAGACAAGTGTCCTGCCCAGATATGGTAACCTTTGACTTATCTTGGAGAACAAGTTTCTGGCATTTCCTACTCGATATAAGTCCGAGCGAGCAGGGCTCTGCCCGACTGCTTGGTGTATATTGACTCGAGGTGAGTATAGGTCAAGGGCATGGCCCCTGGTCGGGCAGGCAAGGTCGATGCTTGACCAGGTCTGGACAGGATGATTCTGGTTCTTTACTTGGTGAGAGTGAGATCTCTAGGCATGGCCCATGGTCGGGAGCAAGGCACGTGTCCGAGTTTGCAGGACCAGTCGCCTTGTTTGACGCCTTGATTTCTTTGTCCGCCAGGTTGACGGGACCCATATTAATTAGGCATGTGCCCAACACGTGGTAGGCGCTCGTGCCCTACTCATGACCCGGCTTGAGCCGGGCATATCAGATAGAAATGACGATGATGTGCCTGAAGGTTGGTCAGTGGCTAATTTGTTTTTCTCTATGTGGTGGTGGTGGGTTTGAATGTGTAGGAGACAGTGGTGGGTTTGAGGGGAGAGAGAAAGGGAGGTGGGTGGGGTGAATTGTGTTGGAAAAATACGAAAATACCCTGCATGTGGTTTTTTACGTGCAATTTAACGGCTTCATTCAAACGGAACCAAACGGGAGGTGTTTAAATGGGACAAATGGCAACATTGAATGCTAAAATGAGACAAAACTTTGGTGGATACTTTGGGGGGTAAAAAGCAATTTGGCCTCCTTTTTCTGACACAATTCTATTAATTATTTCAATTTTGAAATCCTCAAAATTCGCTTTGGAAATTGTCTCACAATTTAAGCATCAAAATGATTTGTTCATGATGATCCGTTTATAATCATATACAAAAAATGACACTCATTATGTGATTAAAAGAATGACTATGTTAGTCTTCTTGATTTAATGATTTTTTTTCCATATTTTTTCTATTTTCTCGCTAATCGGCACCATTTAGCACATTCCAAGCTCCGAAAAAAAATTAGGATCACCAAGCCAAACACACCCATTATCCTTTGTTATACTCCTTTCATTTTTAAATTATTTTTCTCCTTAATCTGACACATCGCTTAAGAAAAATAGTTAAATATATTATAAATATTGGTATAATGTGTAGTCTTTTTAATGCCCTTGTGTATGTGGTTATAATTAAAATAGATAAAAAAATAAGGATAAAGTGGTAAAAGTGTTTTCCTAAAAATAAAAATTTTGAAAAAAGATAATTATTTTGAAACGGATAAAAAAAATGAAGACAATTATTTAAAAATGGTGGGAGTATATAATATGGATAGATCCAATCACAGTTGCAGGTTTGAGTTAGGAAGCTAGCTGCCCGCATTGTATAGCGGGATAGGAATTAATATTAAAAATATCTTCTTTAGTGATTATTAAAAAAAAGAAATATATAGGGTATAAATATATATATATATATATATATATATATATCACTAAAAATCCAAATCAAATACTCAATAAGTAATAATTTACAAAAAAAAATTATTTGGGATTTAGAAAAAAATCGAATCACAACATGTGGTTTTTAGGTTTATATTAACAGTTTTAATTGAAAATTATTTAATTTAAGTTATGTCTTTAATTTTAAAGATTAATTAAGGTGAACAAATTAAAAAAGAAGTAAGGATAAGAGTACCGTGAAGATAAAGTTGTAACCATGTTTGAGAACATCTAATAGAAATAGTGTCCTTCTCCACATCATCTTAATGAACTCATCCGACATGTAAATCTTCTCTCCGGTCAAGTTCAAGCCGCCACCGTCCTCAGTCACCAATTTATAACAATTCAGTCGCCGGAATTTGCATCGATCATAGGCTGCTTGATCTAAGGCTACGATCAAAAGGTGATCTAGCAATGACCTAGTATCTTCTCCAACCCAAAAACTCTCGAGAAAAAGATCAAGCATCGATGGATATGTGTCGTTTTTTTGCTCGATGTAGGCTTTGTTCACAACCGTGATTATCAAAGTCTTGTTTGGCATTGAAGCCTTCATCAAAGCAACATACAATTCATTTTTTGTGTCATTCTGTAACCAAAGAAAACATAAATCATGTTCCACACAGACAAACGCACACACACTGAAAAACGTACGGTAATAAATTCATGCATGTAGAAATAATGAAAAGGGAAAGAAGGGATATACTTACGAGTGGATTTGACTGGTTTTGAGTAAAAAAGAAGGGATTGAAAGTGGTGGAGGGAGTTCTTGAAAAGCCATAGATGAAGACAGTTAAAAGAAGAGCCAGAAGAAGAAGATTGGTTATGGAGGAGTTGGGGTTGTTCATTTTTTTTATTTTTATTTTTTGTGTGGTGTTTATGGCCTCTTCAGAGTATAAGCAGACTAATATAAGGACTGTATATATTTTTATGATCGAAAGAGAGAGTGTTGGCAGATCATGAAATACACCTGAAGTATTATTAACAAAGTAATCCAATTTATACCGAAGTTTTTGCGATCGAGGCTAACCACGCCCCAAAATTCACTCTTTACACCAAATTCTTGCATTGAGGTGTTATACATAGCATTGTAAATCGCAGGAAATGGGGTGTGTTAGTCCCACCCTTATATAAATCCCATTGTTATTATGATAAAGTACTGACTTTTTTAACTACGTACTTATTTGTTCAAGACTCAAAGAGAGCTTCAAATGCGGGGGCATTAATTGCATAAATGCTTTTTATCTTTGCAGGATCGGCTCTGATACTTTGAAGCACACGTTAATCTACAAATTTAAGGATTTTTATTGCTCTTTTGAATCAAATGACGAACTAGTTATTGGATTAATCAATATTTAGTTCATTCGTGAAAAGTCTATTGTCCATATATAAACATCAAATATATATATATATATATATATATATATATATATATATATATATATATATATATATATATATATATATATATATATATATATTGTAAGGGTAAAATATGCATGACCTATTTTGGTTTTGTTTCACCTTTCTTGGTTATAAAGTTTTGGTAGATATTTGGAAACAAAATATTTAGTTGCATTTTTGGAAACAAAATATTCCTAAAGATTTTTGGTTGAATTTTTTGAAACAAAATATTTTATTATATTTTGAAGTTTTTGGACCTAAATCTTAAGAGTTGTTTTTGGAAACTAAATCTAGTCAAAGATCATATTTTAACCGTGACTCTTGAGTCATTGTCCATAAGGGAATGAAATCCAAGAATTATGGTAAGTGTATTTCTTTCCAAAAACTAATCCCTATCCTTCTTGGAGTTGGTTTCTCTCTTGTGTGTAGGATTACTCCTCATTATAAATAGAAGACAAAGGGCAACGACTGTAATACGTTTTTGAGAGAGGAGGACTGATTCAGAAAATCAGAAGCAGAAATTTCAGAAGTTCAGAACCTGATTTCAGTTCCAGATGTGCAACAAATTTTGATTGTAGCTTCGGATGTTATAACATTGGAAGCTACATTGGGCGTTGATGTTGTTTTGTCTTCCTAACTGATTTTAGGAAGCTATTTGTTTTTTCCCACGTTTTCTTTATCTCTTTTTCTGTGAGTATTGCTCTCCAAAACTTGTTGTCTTGTGAAAGTGTTTTGTTTGGTGATTTCACATAGTTCTTTTTGTAAAACAATTCATTTTTTTAGTGAAATCTTTTTTGCCATAAGGCTAGGTCTACAAGCATAGTCTTGTAGATCGTTTTGGTAAACTTTTGTGTTCTGTTTATTGCCTGACTGATTCGTCTTCCACTGTTTTGATTATTTCAACCATTGTGATTTCCATTGTAGCTACATCGGCAGCTACATTGGAAACTACATTTGTATCTCTTGAAAATCCTAGCTATTGTGTTCTTTCGTACATCTATATTTATTTATATATATAAAAGACTAATTAAATATCAACATCCAACATACGGTAATTATGTTATAGAAAATAAAGTCTCACTTGCATTAAAAATACTATAGACATATGATTTTGATTACCGGGAAAGAAAAGGTGGAAGGTGGCGAGAGACGGAGTTGAGATAAAGATATATCCATTTTTTTCAATATATATATATTTATTTTTTTTTTATTATTTTTTTTTTCATACGGTGAAACGTTGGGGTAAACCAAGTTTGAGTAAGTCTCTTGTAAGATCGTCCTATGGATCTTAATTAATAAGATGTACAGAGTCTTACTCACTCACAACTCAACCTACTAAAACACGGTGAGTTGAATCAAAGAAATGCGTCTAACATAAAATAGTTGTAAAATCGTCTTACCTAACTTTTTATCACCAAATTTTTGGGTTGAGAGAGAGAGAAAGATTTTGGCCTCTTGGGTAGGAAGGTCATGTAATATGAACCTAAGACGAGGCTCACTTTTACACCCCCTTAATTACAATCTCAATAATAGTTTGGTAAATACTTTCATTTAAAAAAAAAAAAATCCAAGGTAAGGCGAACATTAATTCACAAAGTACTATGGGGGCACTACTTGCAACTCTTCAAAGAAAGTTTTTTTAATACAAAAATACTCGAAATCGATGCTTCATGCATCTTCTATTTACATGACTATTGATGGAACCCGACCTGGGTCCCCCTACGTGGAACGACCTCGTGGATTTCAGCTAAGGCTTGGGTCGGTTCCATCAAAGGCCGAAGACCATTCCCCAGTCAATCATCATCAACAACCATTAACCAGCCGATGAAGTATCGGCAACCACCGATCTGCCGGACACAATAGGCGATCATGAATCAACACCCGACCACATGAGCGAGGATCACCTATGCTCGGCCGACAACTCCTCTGGGATAAGACAGGTTTAGCCCGTAGCCTGTACATAGCATCCAGGTGCCTTCCCCACAAGAGCCGAGCAAGCCATGCAAGCCGCTATATCTTATCGGCTTATTCAACCGCCTACAATCAATACATCACACGCAACCTGTTGATCACTCAGGAACCGCCAGCAAGCCGACCAGGAAACAAGTCCCACCAATTGGGGCCCTCATACCAATCATGACTCCAAATCTAAGCTACTATAAAAGGAAACATTTCCCTTCAAGAAAGGGAGGATTTATTTAACATCTGAAACTTACTATATTACTGGTGATAGGAAAGATACACAAAGAGATTACTCTCAAAACACTCACCGGAAGCTTAAGGGAACGCCTAGCTCCGGCACACACATATTATCACATTCGACTCTCAGGAGGTCAGTTGAAACCCCAAACACCTAACGGTAGTCTTCCTTTCAGGTACCTATCAACCAAGATCAACCATCAAGCCCAAATATCCCAACAATATTGGTACCACCGGTACCCACATACACCGACGTAGCCTTCAAGAACCGGACACGTCAGCTCCGGTCCATTACGTGGACTGTCAGCATAGTCACCACATCATTGTGGCGTGATCAACTATTTTATTATTTTATATTTCATTTATTAATTAAGATAGTTCCGCTCATTGAAAATGAAATAGTTCATTTTCAAATACTACGATAAACCGAGAATCTTGAAAATAAAATATGAGATTATAAATTTAATTATTTAAAAATTAGATTAATTCAATTATATGAAATGAAGATTATTTCGCGTCCAAGAAAAGGTGTGTAGAGTGCCGATAACGATGAGATATGTCATATGCACTCCTTGTGAAATACCCCCTCCCCCCCCCACCAACAAAGTGAAAAGACTCAAATACCCCTCAAGTCTATAAAATTAAATTTTACACTCTTCCCCTCACATTATCTAACTTATTAAAATTGATATTAAAAAGTAATTAACCTATTATAAATGCAAATAAAAAATATTTAACCTATTATAAATGTGATAAAATATTATTTAATGTATCACATACGCAATTGCGAATTATTTAACGTATTAGAAACAAATAAAATTATTGTCTAGCGCATGTTTGACCTAGGTTGTGGATGAGCACGTTGACGATGGCGATCTCGTCTAGGGTTCCACTTTTGGAGTATTATGGACTTTTGAAGGTAAATGGGTTGGGGTTGTGGGCCTATTTTGGTGTTTAATTTGGGTGTATTGGACCCAAAAAAAATTAATTGGGTGCTAGGTATTATTATATTTGATGATTATAATTTTTTTTAGCCTATCGAAAATAAATATTAAGTAACAAAAAAATACTTTAACTTGGATGTCAAGGACGAAGGAGGTTCAAGCTCGAGAAACACAAAAGGTGCAGGAGAAAATCAAAATTTTCACTCGGACAGTTTGTCTAAACGCTCTTCTATCTAACGAGGAAAAATGTATGGATGCTCTTCTAACTAACGAAGAACCGATTAACCAATAAACGAGTCATCTTGTGTTTTACGCGGGAATATGCTTCAAAATTGCATCTTGAAAGCAACGGAAAGTCGCTTAGCAGGCACTCAAGATTCCAAACATGTTCTTCGTTGATTCATTGCCAACTTACTTCCTACATGTTCTTCGTTCTTTGCTAATTTCAGTACATAAATTATAACCGCAAAATCTATGATAAATCAGTGAAATCTCCTCAAGAATTGTTCGAACCTGCATTGAATATCCTTGCCCTTTTCTCCCATATTCAAGAATCATCCTCTATTAACAAGTACTAATCAGCATTTATCACAAAATAGTCACAAAGAACAACTAATTAGAAAGAAACACAAAACAAGAACATGATCTGACATGAACTAATCTAAAATGTATCATGCAACTAACATAAAAAATCGATCTCCAAAAGATTATTGACACGACAATCAAATTCTTTAGATTACTTCCCCAGAAAAATCAGAAACAACGTCGTTAATCCATTCCTAACACGATCCTTCTAACTAAGATTCTTTTTTTTTTTTAATCATTGGAGTCGATCTCTCGGATTCAAATTCTAGGCTTTGCCCTTGCCTCGAACTTTTGGAACTTCCTTGATACCTTTCAAGTTAAAAACATCGTCTTGCCATACAATCTCTTCATCACCATCTGCATGAACTTGCCTCCTAAGCCCATCATCCACATTAGCATTCCTTCCCTGCAACTCCTTCCCGTGCCATTTCCAAACGTCTGAATCCTTCAACATCTCCACCCAATTCTCCTCCTCCCCTACATAAATTTCCCCACCTCCATGCTCAAATTCAACAATCTTAACCCCACCACCCTTCCTTTTTGCACCTTTATCTTCAGAAACATCCTTAATTTCTTGGCTATTGACGTCTGTCTTCTTCAACTCTGCCACTGCCGCCGTGTTGCCGCTTTCAGGGGAATTACTCATCGTATCTCCAACAAGAACACAGACTGATCACGAAATCCTTAGAATTTGTGTTTATTATATAAGAGAGAGTGTGCGATCTTCTTAATAAAAAGGAAATTATTTTCTTTCTATATACATTGATTAGTTTTAATTACTCCACTATTTATAACAAACATGGAGAGAAAATTTATTGTGGGTATGGAATTTTCAGTGTTAAAATCGTTTCAAGAATTTGCAAAGATTCTTAATTTCAAGAAGGAAAAAATATGGTCATTAAGTAGTTTTGCACTGCTTAATTGCAATTGCCATAACGGTTAAATGAAAATCCAAAAACAAGGACTTAGCTGGTTTGTGTAGTTGGTAAAGAGCTATTTATTAATTTGTTTGGATTTTTGTTTGATGTTTTTTTTTTTTTTCACTCTCTCGCACTAATGAATATACACCCAAATACTTTCAATTTGATTTCAATATTAGGTAGGGAATTTTGTATTTTTATCATTTATTGTTACACTTGTATTTGGTCCCAGAAGTCTTGCTTACACCTCCATCTTTTTTTAGACAAAAACTTAGGAATTATCGTTATTTTCTGTAAAACAGATCACTATAACCCAACTCACCATATATTAGTGGGCTAAACTATAAGAGAGACTAGAAGACGGTCTCACATGCAAACTACTTAGTTTCTATAATCAAATATCAGTGTTAGTTGTTAGATCAAATCTATTAAAAATTTCATGTTAGTCAATTTTCTTAATGATATGATATTCCAAATCACCACCAACTTAAATTGACAGTCATTTGTTCTAACTTTTATGATTGTCTGACAAAATCGAACTAAATTTATATAAACATTTGGTCAAAAATGCATAATCGAGTAAGTATCTTGGATGAATCCATGCTTCGATATTATTTATATTCTATATACTCTCTTTATCCTTAAATAAGATTTTTATTTTTATTTTTCAATTTTAACTTGACTTTTTTTAATTTTTAGAAACAATAAACATGTAGTTTATATCAACATTTAGTTTTGTTTGCAAATTGCATAGCCTAGCTTTTTCTTACTAGATAAAAATATGTTAATTACCAATCTGAAAGTTTGGTATTAACTTTAAGAAGTCAAATCATACACTTACTTCTAAATTCAAATTATGTATTTAGAGCATCCTCAATATTTATATTCTTAATACTACTTATTAATTGGATCCCACTGTCACCTACACATTTTATCTTTTTATTCCACCTAAGAATATATCTTCTCATTGTATAATTTTCTTACACAACTTCTTACACAAAAAAATATTAAATTTAACACCATTTAATAAAAACAAAACTCCCCACCCCACCCCCACACCCACACACACCGATGACCGTCCCTTCAATCTCTCTCCTCCCCCAACTTCTGAATTAAGAAGTTGAATTTATTCTTTATCCTAGTTGGCCATTAAGAATACAACAATGGTGAGATTTTTATCAACTTCTTAATTGGAAGTTGATAAAAATCTCACAATGGTGAATTGGTGATGCTCTTAGTATGATTTTGCATATTTTCTTTTATTGTTGTCCTTAAAAATAGTTAAAGAATTCATGTTTTTCACGGGTTTTTTTTTGCAAGTATCATATGCTAATTTTAATGAATGTGTGCTTTTGTTTTACTTGTATCTTATGTAATTATCGTTTTACTTCATTTTTTGAATATTGAGTTCTAGATTTGAATTACGTAGAGTAGAGGTTCGCGCGCATTATTTTGTTGCCGCACTTGAATCAGTTAAGAGAATTTCCATTGTTTTATGAGATTATGAGCAAGTATTAGAGGCTTGAAATCTTCTATCTCGCCCCTGTCGCACTCTTTATCGTATTGAATCTTAAATTTACGCATGTTCTTGAAAAAAAGGGCTTCAAATAATTCATCTCATTTGCTTATCTCATTAAATCTCAGCTCTACATCTCTCTTTGTAAAAAAAAAGGAGTTGAGTAAAATAACAATGAAGGTGTACGATTGAAATTCAATGAGGCAATAGATGTGACTGAAAGTATGATAGACGATTTGGAGCCAAAAATAATGTCGATCAAAATAATAAAAACACATATAAAAATAAGATTTAATGAGGCATGAAGTGTAACAGGGGTGTGATAGAAAATTTTAATTTAGTATTAGATACTTATTTCAATCCGTTGTAATTTATACTATTTACGTTCATGTTTTTATAGAGGTTTGCATCTTCTATTTTACTGTAGCACTCACGTATATATTTACATATATATAAATAAAATTTTGAGTAGTTCTCTTATAAGACGGTCTTACGGATCTTAATCTGTTAAATGAAATCCTAGTCTCTCATAATTCAACCCACCAACACATAGTAGGTTGGATAAAGATGGTTCGTCTTACAAAAATATACCGTAAAACCGTATTACCTAAGTTTTTGTATAAAATTTCCATCCACTAGCAGTCTTTGGAATATGATTGATGATTCGTAGTCAACCAAAGTTTTAAAAAAATCAAGATAAATATTGTAATTGACAATAATTTTTATTTCTAATAAGCCAGAAATGTTTATCTTTTTTTTTTTTACTGAATTCAAGAAATAAAAAAATATCATGAAAGTAAAACAATTCTCATCCATCACACGGAAGAATTTTAACTTTGTGAGAAATAAATATAGAAATATTTGTCTAATCTGACATATATGTTTATGTTTCTTTTTTGTTAGACAAATAGAAATATAAATAGTTAACAAACATGTTTTTGTTTCTAGTTCAAAATTAGATATGAAACAGAATCACAGAGAAACAAAAACATTTGAAAAAGAAATGAAAAAAAGTTAAATTCACCATTCGTCCCTGAACTTTGATCGAGTCCAACATCAGTCCCCCTACTTTAAAAGTGATCACCATTGACCAAAGATCACCTTTTTCGTTCACCGCTAGTCCCTAGCATTCACGTCATTTGTCTATTGTCGTTAACGCATCATGCTTAAAAGTAACTCACATGCACAAAAATTGAGGGCAAACCGGTCTTTACTAATTATAAAAATGGGTCATTTTTGGTAATATCATCAAAATATGGGGTCATGAATAACATCGGCAAAATAAAGGGATCATGTAAAAAAAATTTATACCCAATGTCGTTCATCTTCTTCGACATTGGCTTCCCCTCCGGTCTCACACACTTCATTCCTTCACCAATTTCACCAACTTTTCTAGCAATTAATTGCAATTTAAAATTGATTATGAACAAACCAATTTTGAAAAACCCAATAACAAACCAACTTCAAAGGGATGCCATTGATTTTGATTTTCTTGAAAAATCCATTAAAAAATCCAAGGACATTTGATTTTCGATTTTGATCCGAATGATAAGGCCTTATCTTGTCGAGTGACGATAGAGTTCTGGTTACCCGTGTCTCCAATTTCTTCTTTTACCAGAGATGGAGATGGAGAATGTGGCTGTGGAGACCGAAGATTTGGGGTGTTAATCGGAACCATCAAACCACGAAACTGAACCGAACCAAACCAAATCAGTCGGTTTAATTCAGTTTTGGTCGAATATGGTTCGGTTTCGGTTTCAAAAATGAAAACCGTTCGGTTCACGAATTTTGGTATCGATCCAAATCAAACCAGTTTATATATTTTCATTTATTTATTATATAATATATAACATTTGTTAACTAATGTGAACTTTTAAATCATCTTATATGCATATCTAAGCCCTTGATTTGGTTATATAATACACACACACACACACACACACACACACATATATATATATATATATATATATATATATATATATATATATAAACCAAACAAAATCTTGATTGTTGGAGGACTGTTATTACTACTATTGTTTGTATTTATTTTGGAATTTGTATTGTTTTCTTTATGATAATTTATTTTTAGTAGGTTATTATCTAATTTTGATGTTAATTCTAGATTAAAATCTTATTTTTATTGGTATTCTTAATGATTGTTAAGTTGATTAAAAACAATTTATATAAACCATAAAACCAAGCCAAACCAAGAAGTTCGGTTCTAATCCTTTTTCGGTTCGGCTTGAAATTTTGGGAACCAATAAGAGCGGTTCGGTTCGTGTTTTTTGCCTAAACCAAACCAAACCAAACCAAACCAAACTACTTACAAACCTACTGGGGATGGTGGGGCTAGAACCGGACATAGGAAAATCCTAGCCTGATTTGAGTAAGAACGAGCGGCAACATGGAGAGGCAATTGAGCTATTGATGGCCGAAGATGGGGATGATCGGAGCAAAGAGCTCAAAGATGGAGATCGAGCAAGATTTGAGTGATCAAAGGGGTTTTCCTCCGACTGCCTCGGACGGAAATGCCTTTTGCTCTACCTTTTGCATCTGCGACCTGGTCAACCAAGCTTCTCATCAAAATAAAGATATCGCCAAGGATGTCAAACAATGTTCATATTGGGCTCCAAAACTCAACTGCACACGAACAAAATTGGGTTTCAGAATTTTAACAGGAGATGATCTTTGATTTTTATTTTTATTTTTTGTAAATAATAGTCCTAAAATCCTTGCAGAAACATGGGAACAAGAAGATTGATGATGTCAAACGAGTGTTCATATTGGATTTCAAAACTCAATTGCGCACGAACAAAATTTGGGTTTCAGAATTTTAATAGGAGATGGTATGTGATTTTTTTTTGGTAAATAATAGTCCTGAAGTCCTGAAATAATTTTCGAAGAAGATGAATGACATTTGGTATTAAATTTTTCACATAGCCCCTTATTTTGATGATGTTATCCATGATCCCCATTTTGATGATGTTACCCAAACAATTTTATAATTGGAAAAGTTTGGTTTGTCCTCAATTTTTGTGCATGTGAGTTACGCATGATGCGATAACGGTAATACACAAACGGCATGAGGGCTAAGGACTAGCGGTGAACAAAAAAGATGATATTTGATCAATGGTGATCATTTTTTAAGTTGAGAGACTGATGTTCAACTTGGCCAAAGTTTAGGGGTAAATGGTGAATATAACCCAATGAAAAAACAGAAATGGTTACCAAACAATGCAAATATTACAATTCATATAAAATTTGTATTGTTCTATATGACAAGAATATGTCAAACAAAACCAAATTTGAGAGATATGTGCACTTGTGGGAAAATTGGACCCTAAATAACTAAAACTGAGGCTTGGAAAACTAGAAGCGAGCTTAAGGAAACTTTTAGATCCTAAATGCAATTAACATGTAAATGGAAGGGCTCAAAATAGAAAGTATGGCCTTTTGGCTTTTGTGCTAGGTCCTAAAAGTAGGGCCAACAAAAGTCTCGTTTTTTCTGACCCGTCCCAACACCCGACCCGACATAATTTTGGTCCCGACTTTGTCAAGATTATTTCGGAACAGTATTCAAGATAATTATCAATCCCGTCGAGATTCCCGAATCCCGACCCGTCCTGACTAGTGTTTTTATATAAATATTGTGAGTGTTAAACAATGTCTATTTTGTGTTTGCTAAAATTATTTAATGATGTTTATTAAATTTATTTTCACAATGTTGTGGTTATTTTTGTCTATCACGTTTATGCACTTAGTGTATCTCTTCTCCTGCGAGTGAGGGGTGCATTTTGTTCATAATGACAGATTCATCAATACCCACCATTAAGTAAATATTGAAGTATACTTGTAAATATATAATCTGAAATCTTAATCATGATGGAGACATTTTAAAAATACTTTAGTGTCGGAAGATATTATTCATAAATATTATCTCTCAAACTGTCTGGATCCCGATTCATCGGTGTAACGTCCCAAGCCCAAAAGTCTAATCCGCTACGTATAGCCAACACACTGACCGACTGAGCACGTAACACCTTGGGTCATCAGGCCCACCACAAGCCGACCCAAAAATCCATAGATGATATTGGTGCCCAGAGGTAGTGTGTGACCACCTTATAAATCGAACACAATTCTCACACCTACCCGATGTGGGATGGGGTATTACAATCTCCCTCACTTAAATCTTTGACGTCGTCGTCAAGGCCGAATCATACCCCGGGCGATACAAGATTCAAGAGGTGGCTCGTATGGGGATCAAAAGGTGGCTCCCACCTTCTGCGGTGTAGTATTTTGGCCCGCACAGCACGTTGTTCTCACATTTTTTGCCAAGATCCGCTCTGATACCATTTTTAGCGTCCCGAGCCCGAGAGCTCGGTCCGCTACGTGTAGCCAACACACTGGCCCACTGAGCACGCAACACCTTGGGTCATCAAGTCCACCACAAGCCGACCCAAAAGTTCATGGACGACGTTGGTGCCCAAAGGTAGTGTGTGACCACCTTATAAATCGAGCACAATTTTCACACCTACCCGATGTGGGATGGGGTATTACATTACAATCGGGTCCCGACACTTATCGAGAACGGGATCGGGAAGGAAATTCAAATCCCGAATTCTATCGGGACGGGATCGGGATAAGGGGTATTGGGACGGGTCCCGGCCCGATTCCACTCCCACCTAAAAGGTTTTCATGACTTCCAAGAATTTTTCTGTGTTATCAATCAAACATTAGAAAAGGCAATTTTAGCAACACCCCTGAGTAACTCTTTTTCTATCTCATCTCAAGACTCAAATACATACATAGCTGATAGCTCACATATAAATGTTGACATGCAACTCTACATACACAATCTTGCCAATTAATTATCACACAGTAAACAGTGGCATGGCTGCACAAGGTACTCAGTTTTCACCAAAAACAGGGATGAAACCCCAAAAATCAAAAATAGAAATAAAAAACATATCCCACAAAGAAGAAAAGAATCAAGCAGTGCAGATCCTTAAATCTCACAATGTCCGGGCGTTATCAACAGCCATGCAAAAGATTACCGTCAAAGTATGTAGCAAGCTCGATGTTTTCTCTTTTGTTTCTTGGGTTTTGGAGGCTGAAGAACAACCTTTATCGCTGCATCAAACACAGCCTTCACATTCTGCAAACCAGAACATTTCAGAAATTAGTAGCAGACCAATGTTAATATCTAAAAGGTTCATCTCTATGCAGATTTCTAAATGCATATAACCGAGATCTTGCCATGTGTGTGTGTGTGTTTGTGTGTCATTCAGACCTGCTGCGTCTTGGAGCTGCATTCTACATAAGCCACTGCTCCTATTTGCTTCTTTAGTTCTTCACCCTGCAATCAAAGTTTAGGAAAAGATGAAGTTAAAAATCTTCACTGATGCTACATTTGCAACAAAAATAAATAAATAAATAAAACTGAAGATCCGTAAACATTAAACTCAAATTCTTTTCTTGGCCACCAAGTGTATCTTTCCAATGGAATGCAACAATTATATCACTGATTTTTACAGTGGTGCCAATATTTAGTTCAGAGTTGGTTGCCACTAACGTTTTGCAATTAGATTTCTGAAATTTGGTTTTGAAAAAAGCATGTAGCTTTGGAATTCGTCCACAACTTTCCCGAATTGGAAACAGTTTTGAGATATCAAACATCAGTTTATTTCACCAGGCATCCTCTTTACACAGAGTAACAATTTACACCAAAATTTGATTTTTCAAACAATGTGTGCTTAAACATGTTTTGCCTGCAGTTTCTACTTAATCCACCGCTATATCTTTCGGAATGCCACCGAGTAGCAAAATGCAATAACTATTTGCAGAATGTTTTCATGATAATGAAAGGATATTGTGACTGTGACAGGACCCATACCTGTTCTGTTGAAATGGTACATGCCCCAGGATAATCCATTTGGAACTGCTTGTCTTCTCTCAAATCTGTCATGCAACCTATGTTTAGTAGACTTTAAACAAAAAACAGAAAGAACGAGAATTCAATTGTAACACGTCATATTTCTATACAAGAGACTGTTATATCCTGTGATCCTGTTGTGATGTTCAGGCACAAGTTGAACCATACCCAGGGAGCAAGTGGTCCAAGTTGTCCAACTCTTCCTCTGATGGCCAACCAAGTTGATTTCCAAATTAAACTGATAAAGATCCACTTGAATTAACTTCTATATCAATAGACACATACTGAGTTCAAATTTTTTTCGCAGGTTGACTTTCTTCAAATCCATGTCCTTATGAAAAGTAACAATGTAACATTCATTCATGGACGTATATACCCATGTTACTTGAGGGTTTATTTGTGCCAACATTCATCAACACTTCATCCACACATAACTTTCTGAAAGCGGCCACCAAAAGAAGCCCCAACAGTTTTTTCAAAAACAAAAAAATAAAAGGCAAAAAGGGCATGAAGCATTTGGAAGCATTATTAGAAAGCAAAGAAGCACATTTCAAGTAAAGCACATATACACATGAAATGAAATGATGAAGGAAGAAAGCATACAAACCTAGTTTGGTCCCCACGAGAACAACGGGCACTGATGGGGCATAATGTCTCAACTCTGGAACCCACTTTTCGCGTTTAAACCAGGAGCAAGCAGAAAGCAAAAGTAAGTCATTAGCACCATTGAACAAATACAAATAAAGACTAAATTGCAAAATGAAGGGGAAAAAGAAACTTACTTTTTTAGATATATTCTCAAAGCTAGCCCTACTTATTAAGGAGAAGGCGAGGATGAAAACATCAGCTCCTCTGTAGCTAAGTGGCCTCAATCTATTGTAGTCTTCTTGTCCTGTGTAATTACTTTGAAGATTTAAAAAAACAGAAATATCTTCTGAAATCATTAACATCATATTTCTAGACAGTGTCACATGGTTAGTCACAGTAGTTTTAATCCTTATAAATGGTCTTTAAGGCTTTGTTTGGTTCATTGACATTCCGAGGGAATTAAAAAAAGGAAAAGTTAAATAGAATCCCAATTTTCTTTGTTTGGTTGTCCTGGAAATGAGATAAAGAAAGAAGAGAGTAACAAGCGGGAATTTTTCAATTTTTCGTGTCATGAACCCGTTCTTATTTTATAAAGCTCAACAAAGTTCAAAGAATTTTCTGTCCTGATTCGTGAATCATATTGAATATTTCCTTCTTAATTATCTTTTCCTTCTACCTCCCCATGTGAAATCTATGAACCAAACAACATTTGAGACAATTCATCGTATACAACGAAAGCAAGATGTTTTCATTTGGGAGTAATTTTATATTTCAGGAGGCGGACTCACCAGACAAGAAAAGGTAGTAGATTCACTTTCAGACAAACAAATACTATTAATTTATGATAACTAAATATGACATTGTAATCAACCCCAGAAGAAAAAAAATTGAAGAAAAAGGGGAGAGAGAGAGGGAGAGCATATCCCCCACACAGAAAATATCAGAAAAATGCTCTTCTGCTCAAAATGATCTTTGAATTGTGTATCATTTTTTGCTTTACTTATCTTTAATTGGGTGTTGCTAATTATGAAAAGTCTTCCAACATATTATTTGTTACAGGGTTTCTAATGAAGAGTACCGAAAAATACAAATCTTGATTGGAGTAAACTATTCAGGATAGAAGTTTATCAAAAAAAAAATTCAGCCATTTAGACCTAAATACAAACATAAACTGGGCATTTGATAAATTTAGAAAAACTACAGCACTTTGATCAAGAAACTGCATTTTGAGTGAACACGCAAACATGAAGAAACAGGGCAATTCACATAAAGATGACTCTGAGAGAGAGAGAGAGAGAGTGTGTGGGTGAGTGTGTTGGTTGGGGGGGGGGGGGGGGGAGAGAAACTATACCAGCGGTATCCCAGAGACCCAAATTGACAGTCTGCCCATCAACATTCACATTGGCACTAAAATTGTCAAACACAGTTGGAACATAATCCTGCCAACAAACAAAGGAAAACCCATCAATCAAAACCAAATTCATTACAATGAAATATCACAGAAACAAAATTACATCAAATAAAGAAGAGAAAATTATACAGTGGGGAAAGTGTTGCTGGTGTAGGAGATAAGAAGGCAAGTCTTTCCAACAGCTCCATCTCCAACTGTTACACATTTTATGAACTTTGTTGTTGTTGCCATCTCATTATACCACTACCCCAATTACACACAAAACACCTCAATCAAGAAAAATATTTCCAATTCTTAGAACACTTCCCAAGTTGAAATTTGTATGTATCAAGTTGCAGAAATGGAACCCATTTCAAAAACTACTTTTCTAGTCAATTCAAAGTAAGTGTGTGTGTGTGTGTAAGGAAAAAAAATTAATGGGAGCTTTTAAAGGGAGGAAAGTAAAGAGGGGACTTTAATTTGAGCTGTCAGGGAGGCATAAAGAGGGAAGTATAATAAGGATGACTGGAAAGGAAACTATTTTATTGAAAAGATTTTCACGCGCCTTCACACACACTATATAGTCTATATGAAAGAACAATAGGGCCAAACATACGGGCCTTTTTGTTCTTTTTTTTCTTGAATTGGAACAATGTGTTGACTGTTGAGTTTCCTTATAGGGATAGTCTTCTTACAATATCCAAACTGATCTGTAGATTTATATTTTATAATCTATATCCTTGGATCTTAGGTTGATTCTTACCTCCGATAATGTTATAGTGATTGATTGAATCTTGAGAAAATTGAGGGCTTAGTCCACTTTCATAAGTTTTTAACTCCTCTAATTTTTTATTTTTTTAACTCGAAAAAAAAAACATTTTCATCAAATTATTTCTAAAATACCCCCTGATCTATGTGAAATGGTAACCCCACATCACACAATCCAAGAAGCAAAATCTTCTCTTTCTTCCCACTGAAACTTGAGCTTTGAAAAAGCGTCTTTCACTCCTTCGATTTGAGCTCCAATGGCTGATATAAGAGTTCGAGCTTTAGGTTATGATTTTCTTTCCATTTTCCGTTTTGAGCCTTTTACTTTCTTTTTTTTTAGGTGATTGGGATCTTTGTATGTGTATAGGTCCGCAAATCAATACCCCTGGCTTTCTAAGAAAGAAGGGTGAGCTTGTTAGTAGTTTAAGTGCTTAATGTAAATATTAGGCTTCACGGTGAATTTCCTTTGGGAGGAACTGGCGACCAAGTAAATACTAAGTTTGGCAGGGCTAAAGAAAATCATTTCTTCTTTCGAGACTAAAATGAATTTCCCGAGAGAACAATGATGAAAAGAGGGTAGGATCCAGCAAGAATCATGATGGAGAGCTACTAATTTAAGCATGTTTTTGTTTTGAATCTTTATCGATTTTCCCAATCGGCATCTCGATGCAAAATTATGATGCATCAATTTGCAAGTAGAATACAAAAGTACATTTTGATGCATAATTTTTATTTTCTGATGCACAAACTATATTACCCATGAAGATAATCCCTGATGCACAATTATGGATTTGCGATGCATAATTTGTAATTAGTATACAAAAGTAAATCATAATGCACAAATTTTATTTTTCGATGCACAAGCTGGATTGCCTATAAAGAAAATCCCGATGCACAATTTTGGATTTGCTACAAAAGTAAATCCCGAAGCACAAACTGGATCATCGATGCACTAACTGGATTTTTGATACAACGCGTCTAATCTGATTTCATTAAGGATATATTCATCATTCCATCTCAAATGTACCTTTTATCGTATAAATAAAAATATAGAGGATCTCATGGTTGAAAATATTACAAAAGAGACCGGTCGATTATATACTTATATACTTTGAATCTTATATCCCCAAAATATAAATTTAACCATCCATCTTTAGATAAAGTTTCATAGTGATGTCTAGAGTCTGAAAGCTCGGATCAGTATGCATGGTCTTTGAGTCTACTTGGATAAATCACAGGCTCAACCAAAAGAGTCTATAGATAATGTTGGTGCCTAGTAGTAATGTGTGTTCACTTAGCACACACAGGCCCCACTAATTGACGTGGATTGAGGTTATTACAATCTCTCTCACTTAAATTGTTGACGCCCCCGGCAAGACCTAAAGGATCAGCAACCCAGACGATGTGTTCCAACGCTTTTTTGGTCCTTACCGCTTTGATATCATTGTAACGACTCGAGCTCAAAAACTTAGTCCACTACTCATGGCTTGACCCATTAAGCACCTAAGTCAACTAGGGTCTACCATAAGCCTACCTAAAAATCGATTGATGTAATTATTGCCTAGGAGGTTAGTGAAGGACCATGCGTAAGTGAATTAGGTTTTCGAGAACAAGCACAAAGCGTTACATATATATATATGTAGAGAGAGAGTTGGTGAGGAGCAATATGGTTGCGCCACCTCACCACCTTTTGATAAATCTTCATTGTAAAGCATCCATGTGGAGGTTTTAAAAAAAATTTGTTTTCTAGTCATTAACTAATAATAATATATAATAATAATCAATATGATAAGAGGTATTATTATAAGTATATATAACTTCTTCTATTGTCAATAGTAGAAGACTTATATTTAAAAACGTTTATAACTAACATTATTTTTAACCAATGTGAGATAAAACTCTTCAAGGTGAGACATTACTTCTAATGACTCACTTCTAACACCATACTTTAAACTTTGATATCTTATTCATCCAAAACTTGATTTAGACAAATAAGTATATCATTTCGATGTTCTTGTTGAGTAGAACACATTTGCACAATTACTTTTGCCAACAAACATATGACACGTCAAGAAATTCGTGCCTCAAGTTGTACAATTTATTTCACTAAAAGCACTAATTTTTTTAACAAGTATTATACCTTAAGTCTTAATATCTTATTCACCCAAAACTCGATTTGAACAAATAAATATATCATTTTGATGCTCTCACCGAGTAGAACACATTTGCGCAATTACTTTCGTCAACAAACAAATGACACGTAAAGAAATCTGTGCTTCAAGTTACACAATTTCTTTCACTAAAAACACTAATTTTTTAACAAATATTATACTTTAAATCTTGATATCTTATTCATCCAAAACTCGATTTGGACAAAAAATATATCATTTCGATGCTCTCACCGAGTAGAACATATTTGCGCAATTATCTTTGTCAACAAACAAATAACACATAAAGAAATTCGTGTCTCAAGTTGCATAATTTCTTTCACTAAAAAACACTAACTTTTCAACAATAGAAGAAATGTATCCCACATTGGTTAGAAATTGATGTTGGTTTTAAAAATACTATTATTAAGTACCAATAGAAGATATGTATCACCATTGGTTGGAAAGTGATGTTGGTTTTCAAATTCATTTGATAAAAGACTTCTATCATTATTACCAATAAAAGATATATATCGCACATTGGTTAGAAAATGATGTTGATTTTAAATTATTTTATATTATTACCAATAAAAGAGATGTATAACACGTTGTTTAAAAAGAAAATGTTAGATTTTAAAGTTTTTAGACTAAAGACTTTCACTTTTACAAGAGAAGTATCTCACATTGGTTACAAAATGATACATCCAAAATAATATTATACCGAGGGTGCCGAAGGTAGCAGTGGGCGTGTGTCGCCAGAGTTGTCATTCGACGGTCATGTTGTCATCGATGGTGGATATCGGACTATATTATCTGTAAAATGAAATATCGTGAGTGGGCGGGGAGGGCCCCCGCCAAAAACCCTCTGGTGTGTTTATTAGTACATTGTCTATAAAAGAGAGAGCACATAGCCCCCAAATGCGTGTGTGATTACGAATTATAAAAAAAAAGAGAGAGAGAGAGACCCCCTTCACTATGGACTAGTGGGATTATTTATACCTGGATAGTATGGGCCTAGCTTGTGGACTATCTGTCCGGCCCAAGCCTTTTGATTATGTAAAATATAGTGGGCCATTAGATGAGGCTCACACGCCATTGAGGCGGATCCAAAATTTGTACATCAGTAGCCCCCTACTCATTATTATTCGAGATTCATCTCGAGGGTAATGAGTACTATTCGCTCGTAATCTTCTTTAACTTCTCGGGATGGCTGAGGCTTAATCACTTTCATCTTGGCAGACAAGATAACAAAAGTGCTGAGATGAGTAACGATTTTAGTCACTTTTGACTGCCATTGTATATTTTAATTAACTAGTATGCATTATAACTTGATTATTTAAGTCCTTTCTATAGCGTGCAAAGTGCCACTTGGGCCAAGGTCGAGTCCCAGTACTCGACTATATGAGCAGAAGTACCTTTGAGAAGCTAGCGAGCAGAACGCCACTTGGGCCAAGGTCAAGTCCCAGTACTCGAATTTGCGAACATGACTACTTTTAAAAAGCTAGCAAGCAGAAGCGTAGGTAGGTGCGGTGTACAACTCAATCGCGAGTAAACTCGAGCGGGAGCCTTTTGGCGAGCAGAGATATATCATGCTCATCAAAAAGGTGAACACTTGGTCTTAGGTATAATCTAAGAACCACTCGAACACCAACCCTTTTTCACGAGTAGAGATATGTCTTACTCACAGAAAAAAAGAGGCATAATCGAGATAACATGCTCGAACACCAACCCTTTTTGACAAGCAGATGCACCTCTTACTCGTGAAAAAGGGTATAATCGAGATAACAGACTCAAACACGAACCCCTTTTTGACAAGCAGAGGTACCTCTTACTCGTGAAAAGGGGTATAATCGAGATAAAAACTGACTTTACAAGATGAACTATCAATGGAGATTGAACAAGGTCATTTATTTCTTAAGTCATAAGAAGCTAGCGGGAGGATAACATAAAGCTCATCCGCGAGTAAACTCGAGTGGGGAGCATAAATGCAGGTAGGCGTTGTGTACAACTCAGACGTGAGTAAACTCGAGCGGGAGGACAATATGAAGCTCAGCTGCGAATAAACTCGAGCGGGGAACGTAAGCGCAGGCAAGCGATGTGTACAACTCAACCGTGAGTAAACTCGAGCGAGAAGACAATATGAAGCTCAACCGCGAATAAACTTGAGCGGGGAGCGTAAGCGTAGGCAGGCGATGTGTACAACTCAACCACGAGTAAACTCGAGCGGGGAGCGTAAGCGCAGCAGATGTTGTGTACAACTCAACCACGAGTAAACTCGAGTGGGATGATATTATGAAGCTCAGTCGCGAGTACACTCGAGCGGGAGGACAATATGAAGCTCAGCCGCAAGTAAACTCAAGCGAGGAGCATAAGCGCATGCAGGCGCTGTGTACAACTCAACCGCGAGTAAACTTGAACGGAAGGACAATATGAAGCTCAGCCACGAGTAAACTCAAGCGGGGAGCTTAAGTGCAGGCATGCGCTGATCATCTGGTCGTGATTTTTGCGAGCAGAGAGTGTATGTATGCATAGAATAAAATCTGATAAAAGTGTGGCTCGGGGACAATAATAATGTTTCCCTTCCTTGGTGTAGCCCCCTACTTCTCGAATGCAAAAGTTCATCTTGAAGTTGAGAAGTATCACTGGTAAATAGTATTTGGTCTCGTAGAGTGTTCGAGCACAGTGAAGCTATACCTTAGGAGCATCATTTACAAATAAAACATATTTCCCCCTTAAATAAAAAATGGGGTTTGTTTTTTGCATTTAACTTATGCAAGCAAGAATGTAATCATATTTCTGCGTGACACAAACAAAAATGACGTATTTTCTTTATTTTGATACATAAGCAAATAAATCATGTTGTCTGGTGTCCAATGTCAATTGAGTAAATAATTCAAGATATAATGAACACATTTAATACAATTTTATATGATATGAATGCTTGTCATAATATCATTTATTGCTCGTCATAATGGGTGATTTAAGCACATTCAATTTATTTTATGATAAATAGTAATTGTCATGAGTAATCATCTCAAAATTAAATAATCAATTATGTATCTCTCACCCCATAATTATAATAATCAATTGTGTGTGTGTGTATGTATGTATATATATATATAAATATAATTTTACATTGCATGCACAAACATAATAATCGTTAATAACCCGCATAGAGTTTAGCGATCAAAAGGCATTAAAAAGTAGGCAAAAGAATTTAACTGAAGCATAAGTTAGCTTCATGTAGATGAGTTGTTGCTAAGTCGAAATAACAAAAAAGAATCACTCATAGCAATAAATGTGAATGCGATAAGTAAATATAAAACTCACATGCCTAGAATCAAACATTAACAAATTGTGAATATGAATACGTTATGTTATATCACATTTTTATAAATGGGTGATCATTTTTCTTTTTTTATGCCCAACCGGGGAGTAGTAAATTTATAACACACATAAGGGCAATGACAAACATACGACCGCGAACGCAAAACATATTTAATTACACTTATCGGTGTAGTACATCGTAGCATGCATCATTAAAACGGGTACTTCAATGTAATTAAAACATTATAATTTTCAATTAAAGATAATACATCAATGTAAATATTGTATTTTAATTTGCATTTGAATTACATTTAGCATGTTTTCATTATTCATTGTTCGATTACTTGTCACAACGGTTCACATGCAGTTCATTGGCATATATCTTCATATTTTATAATATCAAAATAATTCAATATTTCAATTAATGGGATGAATTTATGGACATAATTGTAGCACTAAATCCCGCTTCATAATATCAAAATAATTCAATGTTCCAATTAATGGGATGAATTTATGGACATAATTGTAGCACTAAATTTCATTTCATAATATCAAAATAATTAAATGTTCAAATTAATGGGATGAATTTATGGACATATTTGTAGCACTAAATTCCATTAAAACTTTATAGGCTATTAGATCAAAACCAAGCATAGGTATATGTGAATAAGTGAAAACCCGATGACTTAATTAGAAAAGGCACACCTTAGTAGGGCTGATTTCATGGATGACATCAGCCATAATAGTTAGTTGGTGACCCATGAAATTGGCAGATGATATGGTTGTCTTTGAACATCAGATTCATTTGGCCGCTTACGAAGGAAACGGTGACAAGTTCGGTAGCATCTGATCGTGCTTGAGGGCGACTCCAGTGTCCGTTGGAGGAGTTTTCGGTGGCGTTGAGCTTGTATTTTCCAGACGCAGCTACTGGTGGCTTCCCTTTGTTGTTTCGGTCTCGTTTCCTTTGCCCAGTTCGCATGTTTGTGTCCGTTAATGGAGTTTCGGCACCCTTAGAGCGGAGTTCCGTCGTAATTGACGGAGTCAATCAAATCGTTCCTAGCAACGGAACCAACTGATACATCCAAAATAATATCATATCGGGGGTGCCGAAGGTAGCAGTGGACGTGGGTCGCCGGAGTTGCCATTCGGCGGTCATGTTGTCATCGGTGGTGGATATCTGGCTATATTATCTGTAAAATGAAATACCGTGAGTGGAAGGGGAGGGCCCCCGCCAAAAACCCTCTGACATCAGTACATTGTCTATAATAGAGAGGGAACGTAGCCCCCAAGTGCGTGTGTGATTACGAATCAGAAAAAGAGAGATATACCCCTTTCACTATGGACTAGTGGGGGTTATTTATACTTGGATGGTATGAGCCTAGCTCGTGGACTATATGTCCGGCCCAAGCCTTCTGACATTATGTAAAATATAGTGGGCCATTAGATGAGGCTCACACGCCATTGAGACGGATCCAAAATATGCACATCACAAAATATTCTACTATTATTAACAATAGAAGAGATGTATCCCACATTAGTTAGAAATTGATGTTTGTTAAAAACACTATTATTAATTACCAATTGAAGAGATGTATTATACATTGGTTAGAAAGTGATGTTGGTTTTCAAAGCCTTTTGATAAAAGACTTCTACCATTATTACCAATAGAAGATGTATATCTCACATTGGTTAAAAAAATAATGTTGATTTTTAATTATTTTAGATTAGATTATATAAAAGACTTATTATTATCATCAATAAAAATATATATATATATCACACATTTGTTATAAATTGATGTTGGTTTTAAATTACTATTATTATCAATAAAAGAGATAAATTTTACATTGGTTAAAAAGTGATATTGATTTTAAAAGTCTTTAAATAAAAAGACTTCTACTTTTATCATCAATAAAAGAGAAGAGAAGAGATGTATCTCATTGTATAGAAAAAGATGTTGGTTTTAGATTTTTTTAGATAAAAAACTTTTACTACTATTACCAAATGGTGAGATGTATTTCATATTGGTTAGAGAGTGATGTAGGTATTAAAAGTCTTTTTATAAAAGACTAAATACCAATAGAAAAAATATGTATTTCACATTGGTTAGGAAAGTGATATTGGTTTAAAATATTTTAGATAATGTATCTCACATTAGTTACAAAGAGATCCACATTATTTAGAAACATATATTGATTATAAAATTCATAGATAAAAGAATTTGTATGTTATTATCAATACAAGAGATGTATCACATATTGTTTACAAAGAGGTGTTAGTTTCACAACTCTTTAAATAAAATACTACTACTATTATTATTTTTATGTTATAACCAATAGAAGAGATGTATCACACATTGTTTAGAAAGAGATATTGATTTCAAAAGTTTTTATATAAAAGACTATTATTATTACTATAGAAGAATGTATCTCACATTTGTTAGAAATTAATGTTGATTTTAAAAATACTATTATTACCAATAGAAAATATATATACCACATGGTTAGAAAGAGATGTTTGTTTTAAAAGTCTTTTGATAAAAGTCTTAAACTTTTATTACCAATAGAAATAGAAAAGAAGTATCTCACATTGTTAGAATATGAATAATGATTTTAAAAGTCTCAAAATAAATATTTTAATACCATAAAGTCCAAAATTTAAGGTGTCTACTAACTCATATATGTTAAAAAGCTTTCATTTGGACGAAAAATTATTTTTATTTTCATTCATGACAATGATGATAAGAATTGTACAATATTATTTTTATTATTACTATTATTATTGCTATTATTTTTTATATAACAATAATACTATTATTATTCTCAAGGATTCATGTGTGACTCATTATTTCTCAATTATTACCTATTAATAATATGTATTAATAATTAATACAATAATGAGATATTAATCCCTACTATTAATCTATTCTATTGTTAATAGTAGAAGTCTTTATATATATATGTATATATATATATATATATATATATATATATATATATATATATATATATATATATATATATATATATTTACAACCAACATTATTTTCAAACCAGTATGGGATACAACTCTTCTATTATTAATAAAATGTTAGATTTTTAATCTAATGACTTTTAAAACCAAAATCAATTTATAATAAATATGAAATACATCTCTAATATTATTACCAATAGAAAAGATGTATCTTATATTGATTATAAATTGATAATAAGTATTTTGATAAAAGATTTCTATTTTTATCACCATTGAATAGATGTATCTTACATTGTTTAGAAAAAGATGTTAGTTTTAAAAGTCTTATATTAAAAACTTTTACTCTTATTACCAATAAAAATATGTATCTCACATTGTTTAAAAATAAATGTTGATTTAAAAAGTCTTTAGATTAAAGATTTTTTGTTACAAATAGAATAGATGCATGTATCTCACATTAGTTACAAAATATTCTACTATTATTATCCATAGAAGATATGTATCATACATTTGGTAGAGGGTAATGTTGGTTTCAAAGTCTTTAGATTTAAGACTTCTACCATTATTATCAATAGAAGATGTATATCTCACA
Organism: Codonopsis lanceolata; assembly: GCA_013146195.2. Lineage (NCBI taxonomy): Eukaryota > Viridiplantae > Streptophyta > Magnoliopsida > Asterales > Campanulaceae > Codonopsis > Codonopsis lanceolata. The sequence goes on from CM028383.1 coordinate 1,607,136, forward strand.
TTGGTTTAAAAGTAATGTTAATTTTAATTTTAGATAAAAGACTTTTATTATTATTATTAATAGAAGAGATATCCTACATTGGTTAAAAATGATGTTGGTTTTAAAAGTTTTTAGATAAAAGACTTTTACTTTTATCATCAATATAATAGAAGAGATGTATCCCACATTATTTAAGAATAAATTTTGGTTATAAATTTTTTTAAGATAAAAGACTTCTATTATTACTACCAAATGAGTATATGTATTCCACATTGGTTAGAGAGTCATGCTGATTTTAAAAGTTTACAATTATTAACAATAGAAGAAAAAATATTTCACATTGGTTAGAAAGTGATATTGATTTTTTAAAAAATAGATGATGTATCTCATATTGATTACAAAGAAATGTATCCCACATTATTTATAAATGAGTATTGGTTATAAAAGTCATTAGATAAAGATATTTTTATGTTATTACCAATAGAAAATATGTATACACGTTATTTAGAAATGGATATTGGTTAAAAAGTCTTTTATCTACTACTATTATTACTAATAGAAAATATGTATACCACATGGTTATAACGTGGTGTTGGTTTTAAAAGCCTTTAGATAAAAAAAAAAACTTAAACTTTCATTACCCATAAAAATAGAAAATAAGTATCTCATATTGTTTAAAAATGTATTATGATTTTAAAAGTTTTTAACAAAAAAAAACTTCTAATATTATTATCAAGTTAGATGTTAATTTTAAAAGTCTTTAGATTAAAATTTTTTACTATTATTACCAATACAAAATATGCATCTCACGTTAATTAGAAACTTATATTAATTTTAAAAGTATTTAGGTAAAATGATCATTTAATATTGATAACAATAGAGAAAAAAATTATAATCATGAAAGAGATTAATAATCTAATTATAATGTTCAAAAATATATTATTATTTCAAAAAATATATGTATCTCTCAAACTATATATGTGCAGAGCACATGCTAAATAACTAGTGTGAAAAATTGAGGTGTGGGTTCCATTCTAGAAGGTTCGAAAATAAAAAGAGTTTGCTTATGCCATGTTACATGACCATTCTTTGGTTCTGAGCTTAAGGACCACCGAATATATTTAATGACTTTTGATTAGAGCATAACCAATGTATAAAATTCTTATACATTTTTTTAATTGGATCTCATTATTATCTATATATTTTTATCTTCTTACCCATTTAAGAATATATCTTCCAAATATAATTTTTTTACACATCTTCTTACACAAAAAATATTAAATTTAACATCATCTCATATAATAAATATAAAGCCCTCCCTCCCCTACACATACACCACAAAGTGGGCGGCTGTCCCCCCCCCCCCCTCTTTCTCTCTTCCCCATCTTCTTATTTAGGAAGAATTTTTTTTTTTATCTTTTCTAGGTGGCAAATAAAAATATTAACAATGGTGAGTAAAAATCTCTTTTCTTAATTAGAATGTGATTAAAAACATACAATGGTGTTGCTCTTTGGACTACCTCCACTAGTAAAGTTTCTTCAGTTTCAAAAGCTTAGTACATAAGTTAAAGAAAAAGAGTTTGCTGCATCAATTAAAATCTTATTTTAATGATTCAGTAATTAACGGCAATACTAAATTCTAAAAGACATCTAACATTTTAAATACTACAATTTTTTTTGAATTATAACAAAATAAATTTAAGTGTATCAGAAAAATATTTTTGATATACAATATAGTTAAACGAGACGATAACATTTTGTAACATCTCATTATTGTTTTTTTTTTTGAGGTATTTTCAGGACGAATGTCGAACAATAATATCTGAGTCAGGTAGGACCAAAAAATATCCTTCCTACCAATTATTGTGATTGCGCGTAGATGTTTATTTAATACATTTGTGTCATTATTTTGTCACGCGTATTTGTATTACTAAGAAGTAAGAAACCATTGCACGAAATTTAGGTTGTGATTATTTTTTAGAAATAATTGTGGGCTGGTCCCCTTTTCAATGATTTTAATTGCTCAAGTCCATTGTTTTTATTTTTAATCGGAAAAGATCATTTTTTAGAGAGAAATGAATGTGTTACCGTTAATGAACGCTGAAGGGATGATTAGTGCGTGAATCGCGGTGCATATATCTTTTTTGTGATTTAAGTATAAATAGACAATATTAAATGTTTATATATCGCGATACAAATATATTAACATTAACTGCAATACAAAAAAAGAACCATAATAGAGTATATTACTCTTTGCACCGCAGTATATAACTTCAATTTATGTATTTAAATGTTTACATACCACGATGTAAATTTTCTTATTTGGTAGCAGTATTCAATTTTTTGATTTATTTGTTTATAAACAATTTCCTTTATAAAAATTAGTTGCACCGCGGTTGACAAATATATTAACCGCGATACAAAAACAAGTGAACCGCGATACACAATACATATTTTACTTTAATTTTTGTATCAAAAATCATAAATGATAACACTAATGAACCACGATACAAAATACATGTGTGAACCACGATACAAAATATATGTTTTCGAAATACATCAAAATGCATCGAAATACATCGAAAACTTATAAAGTGTGAGCATTCCCTAGATAAAAGGCTGCATGGAGAGATCGTAGTCTGGGCATGCCCCATATAAATTTTCATTGTAAGAAATATTCATAGATAGCTTCATGTGGTTGTTTATCATCAAGTTGCTTCTCAGGCTTTATCATCAAGTTCATAAAGATGAAGGAAGAAGAGAATGTTTTTTTTATCTAAGATTTGTATGCATCCGAGAATCATAAAGCTTAAGAAGAAACTTGACACTCCCTCCGTCCCAAAATATATAATGTTTTGAGAGAATTTTTTTGTTTCAAAATAGATGACACTTTGCAATTTTCAAGGAACTTTTTTCCTTTTTTTTCCAATTCTACTCATATTTATTGACTTCTTAACTCGTGTTTGACTCTTTGGATAAGAATATAAAGACACCTCATTAATGTTTAGATAGGGGCAGTTTTATCTTTACAATATGTTTTCTTGGTACGTGTAAAAAGCCCCAAAATGTTATATATTTTGGGACAGAGGGAGTAATAAACAATAGCTGAGATTTTAAATAAATCATTTGAAGTGAAACGAAATAACAGTAGATAAGCTTGAGAAGAAATTATATTGGATATTTAAAGACGAAATATGGAAGAAGAAGGGTTGTTGACTTGTTGTCATTAATTTTTAGCTGTTGATATACGTGCTGGGTAGTTTGATTCTTTTAATGTTGGTTGTACATATTCAGTTCGTTTAGATATTGCGGTTCACATAATGTTGCACCGCGGTTCACATAATTTTCTGACTGTTGATAGTTTTGCACTGCGGTATATAAATATGTGAACCGCGGTGCATCTCGTCTTTATTCGTAGCGCAACTCTTGCTCATTAAGAGTATTGTAGTCTTTTCGTGTTTAAAAATGGTCTTCTTCGATTGAAAAAAAAAAAAAAAAACTGGACTAGAGATGTTAGAAACTTCAAAAAGTGGACCGGCCCGAATTTTGCACTATTTTTTAAGGCAAAAATTTGTGCAAGACGATCTTACGGATATTTTTGGTAAGATGAATCATTTTTATCCAACTCACCGTGTATTGTTAAGTTAAGTTGTGAGAGAGTGAAGCTCCAATTTATAAATTAAGATCCGTAAGACGGTTTTACAGAAGACCTACTCATTTTTTAATACTTCAAAAATTAAACATCAAGTACCACGGGATATATATAGGGCTTATGAAGAGGTATTAAATATGAGAGCCACCCTTCCATCACTATTAAATATGGCGAGCCACTGAGCCACCCTTCCATTACTGAATTAATTTCTATTAAATATTTGATTTTTTTAAAAATAGAAATCCATTGAGTAAAATATAGAAACATTGGAAAATATTGAATTGGAACAATGTGTTGAGTTTCCTTATATAGATAGTCTTCTTACAAGATCCAAACTCATCTAGTCATCTGTAGATTTATAATCTATATCGATCTTAGATTGATTCTTACCTCCGATAATGTATAGTGATAGATTGAATCATGAAATTGTTGGGTGGACCACTATTATAAGTGTTTAACCTCTCTAGTTTACCTTTTTTTTTTTAACCTTAACCCTTTTTTTAACCTAAAAAAGACATGTTCCTAAAATACCATGATCTATAAGTGAAAATGTGAAATGGTATCCCCACATCACATTATCCAAGAAGCAAAATCTTCTCTTTCTTTCCACTAAAACTTGAGCTTCGACAGAGCTTCTTTCACTCATTCGATTTGAGCTTTGATCAGATAGTCCATGTATTAAAGTTCGAGCTTTAGGTTCTGATATTTTTTCTATTTTCGTTTTGAACATTTTACTTTCTTTTTTCTAGGTGATTGGGATCTTCGTATGTGTATAGTTTCGCAAATCAATACCCCTGTTTTCTAAGAAAGAAGGATGATTTTTTTTTTTAATTTCGATACCTTTTTTTTTTCTTTACAGAGGATCAATAGTGGTTCCCCACTTACCCCCATAGTGACTCAAACTCCCAACCTATTTGGTGTATGTCAAGCGTCTTACCACATGGTTAAGTTCTTAATGTAAATGTTAGGCTTCATAGCAAATTTCCTTCCAGAGGAATTGGTGACCAAGTAAATACTATATCTGTCGGGACTAAAGAAAATCCTTTCTTCTTTTGAGACTAAAATGACTTTCCAAGAGCAGAGTGATGAGAAGAGGGTAGGATCCAACAGCAAGAACCATGATGGAAAGCTGTTGATTTAAGAAAAATTTGTTTTGAATCTTCACCGATTGTCCCAATTGTCGCATCCCGATGCACAATTGCGATGCATCAACTTGGAAGTAGAATACAAAAACAATTCCTTATGCATAATTTTGGATTTATGATGCAAAATTTGTAATTAGTAAATCTCAACGCATAATTTTTATTTTTCGATGAACAAGCTGGATTAGCCATGAAAAAAAATCTCAATACACAAATTTTATTTTTCGATACACAAATTAGATTACCGACGCGCTAATTGGATTTTCGATACAACGCGTCTAATGAAAATTTCATTAAGGGTATATTTGTCATTTTTCTCCAAAAATGTCTTTTATCGATTAAATAAAAATATGGGAAATCTCATGGTTGAAAATATTACAAAATGAACCGATCCAGTTATATCCATTGAATCTTATATCCCCAAAATATCAATGAAACCATCCATCTTCAGATAAAGTTTCTCAGATGTCTCGAGTCTAAAAGCTCGGACCGATATGCATGGTCTCTCTGAGTCTACTAGGTCAATCACAAGTTCAACCAAAAGTCCATAAATAATATTGATGTTTAGTGGTAATGTATGTTCACTTAGCATGCACAAGCCCCACTAATTGATGTGGGTTGGGGTTATTACAATCTCCCTCGCTTCAATTGTTAACATCCTCAGCAAGACCTAAAGGATCGATAACCCAGGCGATGTGTTCCAATGTTTTTTTGGTCGAGACCTACTTTGATATCATTTGTAACGATTCCTAAGTCAACTAGGTCTACCACAAGTCTAACTAAAAGTTGATGGATGTAATTACTGCCTAGGGGATTAATAGAGGACCATGCTAAGTGAATTGGGCTTTGCGTTATATCTTTGATGATGAAATGCGAAAAAAAAAAAAAAAAAAATTGAGCTGTTGAGGTATGGGTTCCATTTTAGAAGGTTCAAAAATAAAAGGTTAAGAAAAACTGACTTTATGCCATGTTTCATGACCTTCCCTTGCTTCTCAATGGACCACCTTAACTCGTTGGTTGGTGATCTAAGACCACTAAATATATTTCATGACTTCGATCTACTGCTTCTCAGGACCACCCCCACCTGTAAAGTTTCTTTAGTTTCAAAACATTGGTAGATAAGTTAAAGAAAAATAGTTTACTGCCTGAATTAAAATTTTATTTTAATGATTCAGCAATTAACGACAATACTAAATTCTAAAAGATATTTAACATTTTGAATACAATTTTTTAAAAAAAAAAAAACAAAGTAAAGTTTAGTATTAGAAAAATATTTTTTGATGCACAATATAGTTACGCGAGACGATAACATTTTGTAACATCCAATTATTGTATTTTTTTTAATAGTTTTTTTGTGATTGCGCATAGATGTTTATTTAATATATTTGTGACATGGCATTTTCACGCATATTTGTATTACTAAGAAGTAAGAACCCCATTGCACGAAATTTAGGTTGTGAATATTTATTTATAATTCAAAAATTAAACATGTAGGGCTTATCAAGAGGTATTAAATATAGCCACCCTTTCATTACTGAATTCATTTCTATTAAATATTTGATTTTTTAAAATTGAAATCCATTATATATGTATGTATATATATATATATATATATATATATATAAAGTTGGTAATGAGCACTTTGGTTGTGACACCTTATCCACTTTAAATAAATCTTGATTTTTAGTCATTCATGTATGACTCTTTATCTTCCAACTATTATTTATTATTAATACATATTAATAATCAATATGATAAATGGTATTATCATATAGCTATATATAACAATAGAGATCTTTACCTAAAGTCTTTTCTATAATAAATAATAGCTAAGAACTTTAGCTACTAGGAGAAGGAGCCGAAAGGACTACAATTAAGAACTTTAACAATCAATTTAAAGAGCTGTATAATTTGTGTTTATGAATTCATGACATTAGGTTTCAAATAGAGACACTAACCAAAATTCTTTCTTCTCCCAAGAAATATTCATCATTGGCTCACTCTAAAACTAAATTGGCACATTTGTTTGTCCATTCAATGGGTTGAATATCTCACTTTCACCTGCAAATGAATCAATGACTATGAAAGGGATGACAAAAGTCTTAAATAATGTATTTACATTATAAGCTTACTCATGTTTTTTCTTTCCTCTTTTCTTCTATTTCTTTTGAAGACCGACTCCTTGAAAAAAATGTAAAAGTCTTCTTGCCAGATCTCTATAATTATGGGTTGGTTTTCATTTTTTAGATAATACCATAGTTTAGATTTCTCTCTTGGCATTGGTCTTCATGATTTTTTTGCTTTTAATTTTTTAAATTTGTTTTTCTAATGTTTTTGGTAATAGATTTTTTTAAAAATTTTAATTTTAGATATGATTTTAGTTTTAACTTTTTGTTATTTTTGTTGTGATTGTGCTTTTGTTTTTGGCTTTAGTTTTGTCATTTTGATTTTTTTTTATTTTTCTTATATTTAGATGAAGATATATTTATTTTGACTGATTATATTTTTTGGTTTGGGTATTGATTTTAGTTTTAGTTTTGATTTTTTCTTAGTGTTTCTTATATTGGTTTTCATCTTTTGCTTTTGATTTTTATTTTGACAGTTATTTTAGTTTTTATTTATTCTTATTTCTTAAATTATGATTTTGGTTATTTTATGTTCTTTCTGTAGAAACTAATAAAGTTTAGGAATAATGGCATAACCTTTCCATTGATATTGTGAACATATTTATAGGAATACAATACTTGCTACACAAGTTTAACCTAGAGAGTCTAAATACAAGAGGGATTATGAAACCTAAATACAAGAGGGATTATGAAACCTAAATACAAGAGGAACTAGGAAACCTAAATACAAGTAAATTAGGAAAGTAAATCTAAAGATAATTATAATATATTACACATATATTATATTTACTAATACTATAAATATAATATATATTAAATATATTATATTCTCTTATATGCTCCCGCAAGATGGATCACCGTTAGGAGAGACAAATCTTGTAAAGAATATGGACAATGCGAGTTGAAACCGAGAGGGTGATCGGCGAAGTGAGGGAGGGGCGAGCTGGGTCTTCCGAGGAAGACAAGTTGTTGAGGGAGAGGTCTTCGGCGAACGGGTGAGAGCCTGGTTTGCTGAAGACATGGTTTGCTCGAGGAGCGAGTTGGCTGAGGAAGTGTCATCGGCGAGCTGTGGAGAGCTGGGTTGGCCGAGGAGTCCTGAGTTGCTCGAGGAACGAGCTGGTTGAGGGGTCTTCGGCGAGCGGGTAAGAGCCTGGTTTGCCGAGGAGACATGGTGTGCGCGATGAAGCGAGTGAGGAACTTGGGGTGCCGGTTTGCCGAGGAGTCAGGTGGGGTGCTCGAGGGGCGGCTTTGAGGGTTGAGCCGGTGAGAGCCGGGTTCTTTGAAGAGTCCGTGAGTTGCTCGAGGCGAGCCGTTTGAGGAGGATGCCCGAGAGAGCCGGGTGTGAAGAGTCCGTGAGTTGCTCGATGGACAGCTGAGGAGGACAGCGGCCGGTGGTGAGCCGGGTTCTTGAAGAGTCAAGTGAGTTGCTCGAGGGCGGTTTTGAGGGAGGGCAAGGTGAAGAGCCGGTTTCTTGAAGAGTCAGTGAGTTGCTCGAGGCGAGCGAAATTTGTTTGAGGAGGACTGCAATGTGGTGAGGCCGGGTTCTTTGAAGAGTCCGTGAGTTGCTCGAGGAGCAAGGCATTAAGGAGGGCCTCGACGAGCCGGGTTAGGAGCTGGGTTTGTCGAGGAATCCTTGGGATCTGAGAGGCAAAGTGGAGGAAGGATGTCGGCTGGGAAAGCCGGGTTTGCCGAGTGGTCGGAGTTGCTCGATAAACGAGCTAGTGGAGGAGGGCGGTGGCAAGCTTGCCTTCCAGGGAGGACGGGTTTGCCAAGGATGCCGAACTACTCGAGAACGAGCGGGTTGAGGGAGGGCGTGTGGGGAAAGAGGGGCCTCGGCGAGCTGTTGAAGGAGGGAGTTGGCGAGCTTGCCTTCGAGAGGCAAGGCTGGGTTTGCCAAGTGGTCGGGATTCTGCGCAAGGAAAAGGCTGGGTTAGGGAGGGCGTCGGCGAGCTGATCACAACTGGGTTTGCCGAGGAGTCCTTGGAGGTGCTCGATGAGCGTGAAGAGGGTTTTGACAGGTGGTGTGATAAACAATGAGGTGCCAAGGTGTAGGAGGGGCGTGAGGTGTGGTGAGATGAAGGGTTATGGTTACGGAAGTCTGGTTAAGGGTGGCTGAGGAAGGTCCTCGGCGAGCTCGTCAGAGCTTGGTTGGCCGAGGTGTCCTTGGTGTTGCGCATGGGGAAACTGGGCGTTACCTGGGTGATGGGTGCCGGATCTGAACTTTGGGTTTGACGTTCAGATTGGTTTGGCAGCGGCTTTGGTGGGATGAAGATATAAGGAGGCGGAAGGTTGGTGGTTTAGCGGTGCTAACGGAGAGGCGGTTGAGGAAGGACCAAGGCGAGCTTGTCAAAGCTTGGTTGGCCAGGGTGTCCTTTGGTTGCTCAACGGGAGGCCGGGTGGAAACCGCTTGGCTATGGAGTGTCGCCGGATCTGAACGTTGGGTTGGTTTGGTGGTCAGATCGGGGTTGGCGACGGCTGTGATGGGAGGAAGTTTTAGGGTTGAGGAAGTATTGAGTTTGCGGAAGATGGTGGTTGTAGGTTTTAAGAGCGAGGCTCTGATACCATGTAGAAACTAATAAAGTTTAGGAATAATGGCATAGCCTTTCCATTGATATTGTGAACATATTTATAGGAATACAATACTTGCTACACAAGTTTAACCTAGAGAGTCTAAATACAAGAGGGATTATGAAACCTAAATACAAGAGGAACTAGGAAACCTAAATACAAGTAAATTAGGAAAGTAAATCTAAAGATAATTATAATATATTACACATATATTATATTTACTAATACTATAAATATAATATATATTAAATATATTATATTCTCTTATACTTTCTTCAATTTCGTCATGATTCCAAATTTGAGATTTGCAATTCGATGTAAATTGGTTTTTATTTTAATCTTGATTTTGACATTTGATTGTTTTTTCGGTTTATTTTTTCAATTTCAATTTTGGTATCAAATTTTTTGAGAGTCTATTGTGTATTATTGATAAAAGTAATTTTAAGAAATCAAAAATATCTATGTATTGTTTAAATATTATTGCTTTTTAGTATTACTACCAAAGATATGAATTTCATATAAAATATTTACTTCAGAAATGACATGTATAAATACAATTTACAATTTACTATGAATATTTAACTAATAAACTGAGCGGAACACGACTTTACTACGAATATTTAGTCCAAAAAACACGTGTTGATGCATTTCAAGAAAGTTGTCACCTTTAGTATGTGTATTTCATATTTTTTTTATCTATACGATTTTTAAAATAAAATAAAAATAAGCGTGAGATGATTGGTTTTTAAAATGAGTATTTTAATCAAAATAATGCACCATTCCTTTTAAAGTTTTATGGGAGTTGTCATTTGTGCATACTAAATTGGTTTGAAAATAAAGTTTTATAAGTTACTTAAGGTGATACCCAATACCCATATATATGAACAAATTACCACATTATTACCCCCACATGTTAATAACCGTGGGTTAAATTTTCTTTCAACTTTTATATAAAAAAACTATTGAATTAGAAGATGTAAAGATTCATTAGAATTTAAATTGCTGAATAATAAATTGTCAGTTTTCAATTTAGCATTTAAAATCTTTAATTTCAATTAATTGTTCCTTAAATTTTCTTCATCCGTTATTTTCGAAAACAATTAGAAGCTTCACTTATAATTTATAACTAGTTATTTAGCCCGTGCTATGCACGGGTATAATGTGGGATATATATATTTTTCTAATAATAATATAATTTTTAGACATTATAATTAGATTGGTAATCTCTTCTATTGTTATATATTTTTTTATATTCTTACTAATATTAAACGATTTTTTTACCTAAATACTTTTAAAATTAATATAAGTTTTTAGCTAACGTGAGATACATATTTTGTATTAATAATAATAGTAATTTTTTTAATCTAAAGATTTTTAAAATTAACATTTAACTTGATAATAATATTAGAAGTCATTTTGTTAAAAACTTTTAAAATCATAATTCATTTTTAAACAATGTGAGATACTTATTTTATATTTTTATTGGTAATGAAAGTTTAAGTCTTTTATCTAAAGACATTAAAACCAACACCACATTCTAACCATGTGGTATACATATTTTCTATTAGTAATAATAGTAGTGGATAAAAGACTTTTTAAACAATATTCATTTCTAAACAATGTGGATACATATTTTCTATTGGTAATAACAAAAAATGTCTTTATCTAATAACTTTTATAACCAATACTCATTTCTAAATAATATGAGATACATTTCTTTTATTGGTAATAATATAAAATAATTTAAACTCAACATCATTTTCTAGCCAATGTGAGATATACATCTTCTATTGGTAATAATTGTAAAAATATTTTATCATATATATATATATATATATATATATATATATATATATATATATATATATAATTGGTGAGGAGCACTATGGTTGTGCCACCTCACCACCTTTAGATAAATCTTCATTCTAAAGCATCCATGTGGAAGTTTTAAAAACTTTTGGTTTTCTAGTGACTTTGAAAATCAACATCACTTTCCAACCAATGTATGATGCATGATACATTTCTTCTATTGGTACTTAATAATAGAATTTTTAAAACCAACATCAATTTCTAACCAATGTGGGATACATCTCTTCTATTGTTGAAAAATTAGTGTTTTTTGTGAAAGAAATTGTGTAACTTGAGGCACGAATTTCTTTACGTATCGTTTGTTTGTTAACGAAGGTAATTGCGCAAATGTATTCTACTCGGTGAGAGCATCAAAATGATATATTTATTTGTCCAAATTGAGTTTTTGATAATAAGATATCAAAACTTAAAGTATAATACTTGTTAAAAAAAATTAGTGTTTTTAGTGAGAGAAATTGTGCAACTTGAGGCACGAATTTCTTTACGTGTCGTTTGTTTGTTGGTAAATGTAATTGTGCAAATGTGTTCTACTCGGTGAGAGCATCGAAATGATATATTTATTTGTCCAAATTGAGTTTTGGATGAATAAGATATCAAGAGTTAAAGTATAATACTTATTAAAAAATTAGTGTTTTTAGTAAAATAAATTGTGCAACTTGAGGCACAAATTTATTTACGTGTCATTTGTTTGTTGACAAAAGTAATTGTGTAAATGTGTTCTACTCGGCAAGAACATCGAAATGATATATTTATTTGTCCAAATCAAGTTTTGGATGAATAAGATATCAAAGCTTAAAGTATGATGTTAAAAGTGAGTCATTAGAAGTAATATCTAACCTTGAAGAGTTTTATCCCACATTGGTTAGAAGTAATGTTAGTTGTAAAAGTTTTTAAATATAAGTCTTCTACTATTGACAATAGAAGAAGTTATATATACTAATACTAATACCCCTTATCATATTGATTGTTATTAGGTATTATTATTAGCAAATGGCTAGAAAACCAAAGGTTTTTAAAACTTCCACATGGTTGATTTAGAATGAAGATTTATCTAAAGGTGGTGAGGTGGCACAACCATAGTGCTCCTCACCAACTTTAAATATATATATATATATATATATATATATATATATATATATATATATATATATATATATATATAGATTTATACATTACCCCACATGTTAATAATTGTGCTTTAAATTTTCGTTCGACCTTTATTTTCAAAAACTATTGAATTATAAGTTGTACACAATTAATTGTAGATTACAGATACATTGGATTTTAAATTGCAAAATCATCAACGGTCAGTTTTCAATTTAGATATCCTGTAAAGTCTTTAATTAATTTAAAATTAACTCTGTAGCATATTTTTTTATTCAATTCTGATACAATGTACTATAGTGAGTTGCAACTCCTATTTTTTACACCTATAAACTGTTAATCTTTTAAATGGTTGAACTTATTCCTATATAAAGCAAGAAAAATAAAACTCTCCTCTCTACGTTGTTTTTCATGATGTTAGGTAAAGCAAAGTGTTACCCATTAAATGAAACTTTAAGAATTCAACTAAATTATTAATGTAACCATAAGAATTCTATTAAATTATTCATGTACATTTTATTTGAGTAATAAAGTGAACATAAGTAATTACTTTTTTAATTGACTAACTTTTCAAACTTCATTATGTCAATTTGTAAGATTTTTGCACATGAGTTTTTAAAATAAAATAAAAATAAGCGTGAGATTGTTGGTTTTTAAAAGGAGTATTTTAATCAAAATAATGCACCATCCCTTTTAAAGTTTTATGGGAGTTGTCATTTGAAAATAAGGCTTTATAAGCTACTTAATGTGATGCCCTATACCCATGTATATGAACAAATTATCCCTTTATTACCCCCACATGTTAATAAATGTGGGTTAAATTTTCTTTCAACTTTTATTTAAAAAAATTATTGAATTAGAAGATGTAAAGATTCATTAGATTTTAAATTGTTGAATAATAAATGGTCATTTTTCAATTTAGCCTTTAAAATCTTTAATTTCAATTAATTGTTCCTTAAATTTTCTTCATCCGTTATTTTCGAAAACAATTAGAAGCTTCATTTTGTCTATTATAATTTATACATTACCCCACATGTTAATAATTGTGCTTTAACTTTTCCTTCGACCTTTATTTAAAAAACTATTGAATTAGAAGTTGCACACAATTAATTGTAGATTACAGATACATTGGATTTTAAATTACAAAATCATCAACGGCCAGTTTTCAATTTAGATATCCTAAAAAGTCTTTAATTTAAAATTAACTCTGTAACATTTTTTTATTCAATTCTGATACAATGTACTACAACGAGTTGTAACTCCTATTTTTTACACATATAAATTGTTAATCTTTCAAATGGTTGAACTTATTCTAATATAAAGCAAAAATAAAAATAAAACTCTCCTCTTTACGTTGTTTTCGTGATGTTCGGCAAAGTAAAATGTTACCCATTAAACGAACCCTTAAGAATTCAACTAAATTATTGATGTAACCATAATAATTCTATTAAATTATTCATGCACATTTTATTTGAGTAATAAAGTGAACATAAGTAATTACTTTTTTAATTGACTAACTTTTTAAACTGCATTATGTCAATTTGCAAGATTTTTGCACATAAACTTCATATTAAGTTATGTTAGAAAGAAAAAAAAACGATATGTGCATAGCACGGGTTACACACTAGTATAGAAAAGTTTTATAGATAAATACTACTCATGGCTCCCACCGTCCTAAATAAATAATCTATTTTTCCTCTTGGTTTGTTTCATAAACAGTCTTTTAAAAAAATTAAAAAATTATTGTGTAATTTAAAGAAGGTATAAACATATAAAGCTATAATAAAAACTAAATTATTACCTCGTGGATGTAACAATAACAACTAAAGGGTTAATAATACCATTGGTCCCTTGACTTTGAGTTATTTTCAATATTAGTCCCTTAACATATTTTTGTCAAAATTAGGTCATAAAACTATGAAATTTTCATAGCTGCATTCATTTTGATGGATATCGTTAAAAAAATACCGTTAAATTGTCATATGTGTGGCAAGTGCGTTAAGTAAAGGCTAAAATAAAACTTTTTTCAAACCTAATTTATATCACAATTTGCAATCGCCCCCTAGGGTTTGAAAAAAGACTTAGAGGCCTTCTTCCCCAATAAAATCCCACCCATTAACGGGATGAAAAAAACTTATAATTTTTATCAAGAAAAAAAAAAGACTCATTAATCCGATCTCATACTGACATTGTGTCATAAACACGAGCACAAAACCTCATTTTTTTAGCATGATAAAATTTCAATCAAGTGGATATATGAAATTTCAGTCAAAATTTAATCAAGTTTCAATATAAATAACTCATACAAATAATTTTTTATGATTTTTGATAATTTTTTTCGTAATTTTATACTATTAATTGGTCGGATCCAATATTTTCAAATCACGTGGGCTTGATATTTAAAAAATTATTGTAAACAATAATAACCGTGAAAATATAATTGAGGGCCGATACCTTTTGAAGAAATTATAACCTCTTCAGTTCATTTTTTATTCAACCGGTAAGCTACTTTTTTATAAATTTGTTCCAAAAATACTATCTTCTCTTCCATTCTTTCTCACCCTTTGACGAATTCAAAATTCTATACTTTCTCTCGCTCTGTCTTCTGCACTTTCTGTACAATTTTTGTTTTTATACAAAGGATGTGGAGTTAGGAATAATTACTCATGACTGTACATTACTTTTGGGAATTGAAGTTAGGATTAATTTGAAATTCCCAAAATTCAACATTTCATGAGGATGTAATTCAACTTATGATAACCGTCTAAATACCATAAATGACCATAAGAAAGAAAAAATGGAAGAAGACCTGAATCAGACCTCTGGAGCTCCTTCTGCATACTTCGTCTGATGACACGCTGAAGTATAGGCGGCACGAGGGTCCTAAGTTAAGCGATTGGATTTTCGGAGATGGGTCCGACGCAAGCATCGGAGTGTCCGACTCAAGGTGAAAGGGAGACGGGTGGTGAATTGGGGACAACGACGGAGGGGATGAAGAAGGGGGAGGAGACGAAGGTGGAAGGGAGACGAAAGCCAACAAAGTCGGCAGCTCTATAGATGAAGAAATATGAAACGACAACCACTGCGATGAAGAAATACAATCTCAATAATGAAGAAGGCTTCAACAGTGAACCAAAATGATAATTGATGCATCCAAAAAAGCATCATACCGGGGGTGCCGAAGGTAGTGGTGGACGTGGGTCACCGGAGTTGCCGTCCGGCGGTCATCTTGTTGTCAGTGGTGGATATCTGACTATATTATCTGTAAAATAAACACAGTGAGTCGGCGGGGAGGGCCCTCGCCAAAAACCCTCTGGCGTGTTTATCAGTACCTGAGTATGAAAGAGAGGGCGCGTAGCCCCCAGGTGCGTGTATGATTCTAAATCATAAATAGAAAGAGTGAGCCCCCATCACTATGGACTAGTGGGGTTATTTATACATGGATGGAATGGTCATAGCTCGTGGACTATCTGCCCGGCCCAAGCCTTCTGACATTATGTAAAATATAATGGGCCATTAGATAAGGCCTACACTCCATTGAGGCGGATCCAAAATATGCACATCAGTAGCCCCCTACTAATTATTCTTCGAGATTCATCTCGAGGGTAAGAAGTACTATTCGCTCGTAATCTTCTTTAATTTCTCGGAATGGTCGAGGCTTAATCACTTTCATCTTGGCAAACAAGATAACAGAAGTGCTTGGATGAGTCACGACTTTAGTCGTTTTTTATCGCCATTGTATATTTTAATTAACCAATACGCTTTATAACTTGATTGTTCAAGTCTTTTCTATAGCGTACAAAGTGCCTTTTGGGCCAAGGTCAAGTCCCAGTACTCGACTATGCGAGCAGAACTACTTTTGAAAAGCTAACGAGCAGAACGCCACTTGGGCCAAGGTTAAGTCCCAGTACTCGACTTTGCGAGCAGGACTACCTTTAAAAAGCTAGCGAGCAGAAGCGCATGTAGGTGCGGTGTACTACTCAACCATGAGTAAACTCGAGTGAGAGCCTTATGACGAGCAGAGACATATCATGCTCGTCAGAAAGGTGAACACTTGGTTTTAGGTATATTCTAAGAACCACTCGAACACTAACCCTTTTTCACGAGCAAAGATATGTCTTACTTGCGAAAAAAGGCATAATCGAGATAACAGATTCGAACACCAACCCTTTTTGACAAGCATAGACACCTCTTACTCGTGAAAAATGGTATAATCAAGATAACAGACTCGAACAAAAACCCTTTTGACAAGCAGATGCACCTCTTACTTGTGAAAAAGGGTATAATCGAGATAACATGCTCGAATACCAACCCTTTTTGACAAGCAGATGCACCTCTTACTCGTAAAAAAAGGTATAATTGAGATAAAAGCGGACTTTACAAGATGAACTATCAATGGAGATTGAATAAGGTCATTTATTTCTCAAGTCATAAAAAGCTAACGGGAGGATAACTTGAAGCTCAGCCGCGAGTAAACTCAGTGGGGAGCATAAGCGCAGGTAGGCGCTGTGTACAACTCAACCGCGAGTAAACTCGAATGGGAAGACAATATGAAGCTCAGCCGCGAGTAAACTAGAGCCGGGAGTGTAAGCGCAGGCAGACGTTGTGTACAACTCAACCGCGAGTAAACTTGAGCGGGGAGTGTAAGCGCAGGCAGGCGTTGTGTACAACTAAATCGTGAGTAAACTCGAGCGGGAGGATAATATGAAGCTCAGCCGCGAGTAAACTCGAGCAGGGAACATAACCGCAGGTAGGCGCTGTGTACAACTCAACCACGAGTAAACTCGAACGGGAGGACAAAATGAAGCTCAGCTGTGAGTAAACTCGAGTGGGGAGCGTAAGCGCATGCAAGCGTTGTGTATAACTCAACCGTGAGTAAACTCGAGAAAGAGGACAATATGAAGCTCAACCATGAGTAAACTCGAGCATGGAGCGTAAGCGTATACATACATCGTGTACAACTCAACTGCGATTAAACTCGAACGGGGAGCATAAGCGCATGTAGGCGTTGTGTACAATTCAACCGCGAGTAAACTCGAGCGAGATGACAATATGAAGCTCAGCCACGAGTAAACTTGAGCGGGGAGCATAAGCGCAGGTAGACGTTGTGTACAACTCAACCGTGAGTAAACTCGAGCGGGAGGACAAAATGAAGCTTCAGCCTTCAGCGAGCGTAAGCGCGAGCAGAGATGTTGTATATAACTCAACCGTGAGTAAACTCGAGCGGGAGGACAATATGAAACTCAGTCGTGAGTAAACTCGAGTGGGGGAGCATAAACGCAGGTAGGCGATGTGTACAACTCAACCGCGAATAAACTCGAGCGGGAGGACAATATGAAGCTCAACCGTGAGTAAACTCAACAGGGGAGCATAAGCACAGGTAGGCGCTGTGTACAACTCTACCGCGAGTAAACTCGAGTGGGATGACAATGTAGAGCTCAACCGTGAGTAAACTCGAGCGGGGAGCATAAGCGCCGATCATCTGGTCGTGAGTTTACGAGCAGAAAGTGCATGCATGCGTAGAACAAAATCTAAGAAAAGTGTGGCTCGAGCACAGTAATAACATGCTCCGGCGCAAAATATAATGTAGCTCTTGGGAAGGAGCATATTATGCTTTCTCTTCCTTGGTGTAGCCCCTTACTTCTTGAATGCAATGGTTCATCTTGAAGTCGAGAAGTATCGCTGGTCAATATTGTTTGGTTTCGGGCAGAAGTAGACATATGATGTGCTCATTCTAGTCGCTCAGATCTCTAAGTAGTTGCTGATTGAGAAGACTCATAGTGTGCTCGAGCAAAGTGGAGCTATTGGGGAAAGCCTAGACTCTGTTGACATGGACTTTTACTCCTGAAACCTTAGGAACATCATTTGTAAATCAAGCAAGCATATTTCCCCCTAAAACAAAAATGGGGTTTGTTTTGTGCATTTAACGTATGCGAGGAATAAAGCAATCACGTTTCTACCCAACACGACATAAAAGGACGTAATATCATTATTTTGATTTATAAACAAATAAATCATATTATCTCATACCCAATGTCAATAGAGTAGATATCTCGAGGCATATTGAACTTTTAATGTAATTTTATATGTCATGAATGTACCTCATAATATCATATATTGCATGTCATAATTGGTGATTTAAGCACATTCAATTTACTTTATGCTAAATAGTAAATGTCATGAGTAATTATCTCAAAATTAAATAATCAATTATGTCTTTCTCACCCCATAATTATAATCATAAATTGTGTGTGTGTGTGTGTGTGTATGTGTATGTGTATATGTATATATATATATATATATATATATATATATATATATATATATATATATATATATATATATATATATATATATATATATATATATTATTGATTACTTTACACTGCAGACGCAAACTTAATAATCGTTAATAACCAGCATGGAGTTTAGCGATCAAAATGCATTAAAAAGTAGGTAAAAGAATTTAACTGAAGCATAAGTTAGTTTCATATAAACGAGTTGTTGCTTAGTCGAAATAATGAAAAAGAATCACTCATAGCAACAAGTGTGAGTTCGATGAGTAAATGTAAAACTCACATGGCTAGAATCAAACATTAACAAATTGTGTATATGAATACGTCATGTTACATCACATTTTCATAAATGGGCGAACATTTTTTCTTTTTTAATGCCGACCGGGGATCATAAAAAACCATAAGGCACGTAAAGGCAACGACGAACATATTGTCGCAAACGCAAAACATATTTAATTACATACATCGGTGTAGTATACCGTAGCATGTATCAATATAGTGGGTACTTCAACGTAATTATAACATTTTAATTTATAATTAAAGATATTGCAACAATGTAAATATTGTATTTTATTTTACATTTAGGTTACATCTAGCATGGTGTCATTATTCATCGTTCGATTGTCAACAACAAGGTTAACATGCGTTTAAATGATATATATCTTCATAATATCAAAATAATTCAACATTCCACTTAATTGCATGAATTTATGGAAATAAGTGTAGCACCAAATTTCAATAGACTTTTAGTTTTAATGGGCAGTTGATGCAAAGGCAAAGTTAAACATAGGTATTTGTGTAAATTAGCAAAAAACCAATGACACAATTGGAAAATGAAGACACCTTAGTGGGCGGACATCATAGATGACATCACCCATGATGGTGACCCATAAAGAAGTTGGCGCATTGTATGAGTTATCATCAACAATCATGGTCACCTGAAGAAAGAAAAAAAGGTAAAGTCTGGTAACGAGTCCGGCAACATTTGACGGCGTGAGAGGGTGCATCCAACGTCCGTTTGAAGAGTTTTTAACAGCATAGAGCTCGTATTTTCCGGTCGCAGTCACTGGTTGTTTTGCTTTTTGCACAGGTTCATGTAGCACACTTGGAATGCTCCCGATCATACTGCCGACACATCACCGTATATTACTGCTCCAGCAATTTTGGGTGGCGTGTGAGGGAGCAACATGGCTCTGTTGGCGGTGATTTCTTCGTTGTTGACCTCGTCTGCTCAAGGCGCATCTACTAGTGGCTTCCCTTTGTTGTTTCAGTCTCGTTTCCTTTGCCCAGTTCACATGCTTGTATCCGTCAATGGAGTTCTGGCACCCTTAGAACGGAGTTCCGCCGAAGTTGACGGAGTCAATCAAATTGTTCCCGGCAACGGAACCAACTGATGCATCCAAAAAAACATTATACCGGGGGTGCCGAAGGTAGCGGTGGACGTTAGTCGCTGGAGTTGTTGTCTGGCGGTCATCTTATCGTTGGTGGTGGATATATGACTATATTATCTGTAAAATAAACGCGGTGAGTCGGTGGGGAGGGTCCCCCGCCAAAAACTCTCCGGCGTGTTTATCAGTACACTGAGTATGAAAGAGAGGGCGCGTAGCCAAGTGCGTATGTGATTCTAAATCAGAAAAAGAGAGAGAGCCCCCATCACTATGGACTAGTGGGGTTATTTATACCTGGATGGAATGTGCCTAGCTCGTGGACTATCTACCCGACCCAAACCTTCTCACATTATATAAAATATAATGAACCATTAGATGAGGCCCACACGCCATTGAGGCGGATCCAAAATATACACATCAGTCTGATGCATCCAAAAAAAATCATATCGAGGGTGCCGAAGGTAGCGGTGGACGTGGGTTGCCGAAATTGCCGTCTGGCGGTCATCTTGTCATCGGTGGTGAATATCTGACTATATTATCTGTAAAATAAACACCGTGAGTCGGCGAGGAGGGCCCCTGCTAAAAACCCTCGACGTGTTTATCAGTACACTGAGTATGAAAGAGAGAGCGCGTAGCCCCCAAGTGCGAGTGACCCTAAACGTAACACTTAAATCCCTAAACGTGACAACATTTAATACATAAAATGGCCTAAATACCCCTTTTAATATATATTCACTTATGATACACACTTACGGTACGGATGTTTTATAAAACATCTGCTAGTATGCAGCGGATATTTTGTCCGAAATCGAAAAAAAATGCAAATCAACGATTTTTTGTTCGTAATTGAAAAGAAAAAATAAACCAAATCAAAACCAATCTAATGCACATGCGATATCATACTTTAATAATGGAAACTGAATCAATAATGACACGTAATTAAAATTACGTGAAGGGAGAGGGAGGGAGGGGGTAATCTATATATATATATATAAAAGCAAGAAAGTATTCCTTTTCAGGAAAGTTCCCGCCAAAACCACATTTCCAAAATAAGAAAGTAATATTTGCATTTACTCAGGGTTATAGATGTAATATTCTCAATTCAGTCCAAATCTAATACAAAACCGTGTAGCCCACATTAATATTTGCCCATTGTTTTGAATTGTTTGACTAAACAGTGCTTAATTTACTAATAGAACAAATCATATACAGACAAATTTTCAGCCATAAAGTGGCCTACATTGAAAAGACAACAGAAAAAAAATGCAAACAACTATAAAAGATACAATTTGTAAAGCTGATTGTATTGCTTCTGAAACTTCCAAGATGGGATAACCGAGGGAAATTTTGCTGAAGTGACCTGCAACCAATGTCATAGGCTTAAAAAAGGTTAGCAATACAATCATTGTCAATTTGAAATAATTATGTATTCACAGTTTTGATCCTAACCCGCTGGAGCCCATTGAAGATTGGATAACCGAGGTAAACCTTCCACCAGATTTCCTCACAATTTGAAAATAAAACTGAATTGCCCTGCATGCAATTTCATTGGCTTATAAAAAGTTTGCAATGTAATCATTACAAATTTGTAATTATTTTGACTTGAAAGATGTGATGCAAACCAGATGTATGCCAAGCTTAAACACTATAAATACACCTCTTACTTCCTTCCTCACCAACAATGGCTTCTCTGCATTCACGATTCAAAATACCCAGCAAATCTGAAAAAATGCCTTTGTTTTTCAGTATGATACACGAGTTGAACCCATCCAAGATTGAATGGCATGCGAAGGTTCGACTAGCTCACATTTATAGTGTGCCTACTTTCAATGACAATTCTACAATTTACAGTTTAGAGTGCATCTTTCATGACAAGGAGGTAAACATGCATATTCCATTTTCCTTTTAATACTGTTAATTTCCTAATAGGTTTTTTTAATTCATTCACTTTCTTCTTGCAGGTTCCGCATTCACGCAACTATCAAGCAAAAGCACGTAGGCAAATTCAAATCCACATTGAAACAAAATCATTTGTATGCCATTAAGGATTTTGTTGTTGCTGACAACATAATGAAGTTTAAAACAACAAATGAGAAGTATAAAATCATGTTTCTTGGCAAAACATTGGTGACAGAAATTTTTGATCAAAAATTCCCAGTTAATATTTTTGATCTTAAGCCGTTTGGATATTTTTCCAACATAGATGAAGTTGATGAGTCACAGTTGATTGGTAAGTTCATTCTTGAAATCAGATAATATTTGTGAATTTATTACACAGCTTCTGATATATTTTGTTGTACAATGTTGTGAAGATGTGATAGGGAAGCTTACAGCAAGAAATTCACCACAACAAAAAGAGTTAGCGGGGCGACATGCAAAAATGATAGACATTGTGTTAGAAGATTCTGAGTTAAGTCAATTAAATCTATATATGTTATGATCAACCAATTTTATATTCCCCATAATTAAAATATTGTATTTTTTATTTGGTTGCAGTGGAAAAACATTGGCATGCACATTGTGGGGAGAATATGTTGATATGCTAATGAAAAATTATTGAAATTGTTGATGAGCCTGTCATAATTCTCCGATGCAAATGTGTCGCGCAAGGAAGTTTCGCGATGTGGTTAGAATATCAAACACGTTCTATGTTAGCAAAAGAAATCAATGGAGAAATAAAAGAATCGGTATGTAGCTAATAATTTTGTTATCGGTATGTGCTAATAATTTTGTTATTATGTAGATAGTTATTAATTAGATTAACGATAACCAGATAAGTAAATAAGCTTCAAACACATAATAAATTAAAACAAGTACTAATATCAGTTTGTATTCCGTCATAGTTTGATTTCGAACTGTAAAGCATCCATGCCAATAAATAACATAACTATAGAAGGAGATCGATCTATAGTCCAAGAATTTGAAGGCTCTCAGGAACTGGTTAGGACAATAGAACAACTATATGATATCAATGAGGTAATTATGCATTTTAACTTGCATTTGAATTCTTTTTAACAACTGTTACATATTTTGTCTTCGATTTAAAAGTTTATATTTAATAATATATTCAATAGGTTGGGAGCTATTGGGTCTATGGCAGGGTAGATTTTATAGATTCAGGAAGCAATTGGTGGTACATTGCATGTACTCGCTGTCCTAAGAAAATGACTCCAGCAGCTGGAAAATTTTATTGCGACAAATGTGGCATTTTTGATTCAATTGGTAAAATAAGGTGCGATTAATTGAAAAAAAGAAATTATTACTGTTTTTTTTTTAATTATTATTCTTTGGTATTGGTAATAAGAATGTTTAAAACAGGTACAAGCTTCAACTGCGTGTGGTCGATTACATAGGTAATACATCTTTCTTGCTATGGGACAAAGAATCCTTGAAATAATAGGAGAATCAGCAACGACGCTCAAAAATAAATATTCTGATCAGGTGAGCAGATTAAGTACATATTAAGAATTTACATAACTAGATAGACAAACACTAACAAAATTAATTGAATGTATTGAACAGATAATACCTACAGAAATTGAATCTTTGGTTGACAAGAAGTTTATCTTCAAGATTCAGATTAGAGGAAAGCAGACTGGAGCTAATCACGATGTGTATCAAGTTATAAAAGTCATACGAGATGAAAAACTAATTGAAAATTATTTTGGGCATCTAATTGATGATTATGATTTCTTACCAAGGATGGATCCTGCGGAAATGAGAGACTTACATGAGGTACATGTTTTAAATTTAAATTTCATTCATTGCAAAATAAAATTATTCTTATCATTTTATAGTTCATTCAGCTGAATCCAGCAACTGTGGATGCTACAACCCCTATCAAGAAGGTAACCAAGATTCCTATTTCTAATGATGTGGTAGCATCAACATTAAAGAGATCACTATTGGATGAGTTCTCTGGGAGTGAAAATAAAAAGATGGCTAAAGTTGAAGTCAAGATTGAAAAGGATGAGTATTGATGTTATGGGCAGTGACCAATATAAGATGGTTCTTTTGTGTGTCTTTTGAAGATGGAGAAGTTGATGAAATAAATCAACCAACAGTTGGATCAATATTGCATCTTTTTTAACAAGCGAGACTGAAGAGAATGAAATGGCGAATCTAGCTGGAGTAGTTTCTTCGATGTTCAAGGCAGTGACCAATTTAAGATGGTTCTTTTGTGTGTCTTTTGAAGATGGAGCAATTGATAAAATAAATCACCTAACAGTGGGATCAAGGTTGCATCTTTTTTGACAAGCGAGACTGAATATAATGAAATTGGGAATCTAGCTGGAAGAGTTTGTTACTTCTTTTGTAAGGGATGAAATTACATGTTTTCCCAATGTCTAAGTTTCAATTGTGTGTTTGGTAAAGCTCCATGTTTAATCGTACTTATATAATTAACTACTTAGTTTATGTTTCATAAAGAAGGTGTGTTATTGGAGATAATGTTCAAAGGCAGCATTTAAAAGAAGGCAGAGTAATCAATGAACTACAGTCCAACAAAGAGTATATCTAAAGCTTTTTATTATATAATTATATAAATAAACAAAAGGCATATGACTTTCCAGATATGCATTGTGCAGATAAATACTAGATCACACAGCTGTATATGTAAAAAAAAAGACTATTTATATTCAAATCTAAAATTCTAAAATACTCGCCCCAATGCTGCATGTATGCAATTAACTTTGTATCGAAAAGAAAACCAAATACAGAATCCAAGCATCCATGCCAGTATTTTTCTACCCAGCAACAAAGTTGTTTATTAGATAAACAAATGTCACAAACCTTTTCAGATATGCATTGGGCATTTAAAAACTATTTTCCATGGCTGTTTGTGTTAATACAAACAAAATTTTATTTATACTAGATTATCCTAAAAAACTGAACACAAAGCTGCAAGTAATATCATTAACTTTGTATTGAAAAGTAAACAAATTACTTAAAAGTATCCATAAGTTAATTGGTTCAGCCGAAAAAACATTGAACCAAAAAAATATGAAGTTAATTATTATATTATTTTAAAAACCAAAGGGCACATCATATAAACCCATAAAGC
This sequence comes from Codonopsis lanceolata, assembly GCA_013146195.2. Classification (NCBI taxonomy): domain Eukaryota; kingdom Viridiplantae; phylum Streptophyta; class Magnoliopsida; order Asterales; family Campanulaceae; genus Codonopsis; species Codonopsis lanceolata. The sequence continues at coordinate 1,632,322 of CM028383.1, forward strand.
TGCAAGTTACATGCAAAGACGAAAAAAATACTGCAAGTTATATTATATACATAAAGATATATAGATATATATATATATCAGACAAATAAAAGATTGATTACTTTCCAGATATGCATGGGCACTTAAATAGTATTTTACATGCCTGTTTATGTTAATAAAAAAAAGATTTTTTTATACTAAATTACTCTAAAAAACTGAACACAAAGCTTCAAGTAATATCATTTCTTTGTATTGAAAAGTAAACAAATTACTTAAAAGTATCCATAAGTTAATTGGTTCAAATTGAAAAAACATTGAACTAAAAAATATTAAGTTAATTATTATATTATTTTAAAAACCAAAGGGCACATCATGTAAATCCATAAAGCTGCAAGTTACATGCATAGACTAAAAAAAAACTGCAAGTTATATTATATATATATATATATATATATATATATATATATATATATATATATATATATATATATATATATATCAGACAAATAAAAGCTAGATTACTTTCCAGATATGCATGGGCACGTAAATACTATTTTACATACATGTTTATGTTAATGAAAAAAAGAGTTTTTATTTATACCAGACTATCCTAAAAAACTGAACACAAAGCTGCAAATAATATAATTAACTGTGTATTGAAAAGTAAACCAATTACTTAAAAGTATCCATAAGTTAATTGGTTCAGCTGAAAAAACAGTCAACCAAAAAATTTGAAGTTAATGATTATATTATTTTATAAACCATAGTGCACATCATGTCAACCCATAAAGTCGCAAGTTACATGCATAGACTCAAAAACAAAAAGTCTAGCTTGAAATATATTTATATATTGATACCAAGATAATGATTAGCTTTATAACAAACAGATGTGCACATTGTTCGATTTATAAAAGTTGTAATTTTGAGTAATTGTCCACACAACTCCAACTAATAATTTTATATATTCTTTGAAATCCTAAACAAAAACCAGACCTATGAAGTATGTTTCAGTTACATAACGAAATAATTGTATCTATAATTTTGGAGTTTGTGTAATTTATTAGCTTGGTCAGTATCCTACTGCATGACCACTTTATGAAGCCATTTGTCATAATTAGACTAACAAAAGTCTCACATGACTGATTCATCTCCCATAATGATATATGTTATTCCATGTCTCCAAATTACTCCCTAATCATATATGATACTTCATGTCTTAAAATTATCGCATTGATTGATTTGTATGTTTTTAAAAAATGTATTTAATTAAATTATTAATATTAATAATTGCACAAATGGTCACATTCCATTTGGAGGCAAATCTATGCTTCATAAAACGGTCAAGCAGTAATGTACTAACCAAGCTAATAAATTACACAAATAGTTTGTATGGAATTTTATCGCTACAAAAAAGAAAAACAATCACATTACTATTTAACCTACAAACGGTTTGAATACTAAACTTAGAAGTCATTTAATTAACAAAATTCATGATTGTAAGACAAGAATACACTTTCAAAAACACTTTGTAAAACACTTTCAAAATTTATATTGCGTATACTTGTGTAAAACACTTTCAAAATTTTTGAAATTCAAAACTCTACTATTTAATCTACTAACAGTTTTAAGACTAAAATTTTATAAATGCCAAATTAAAGTTAGAGGCAGTTAATTAACAAAATCATAGTATATATGCACAATTTGAAAGTTAAATTTGCACAAATATATGCACAAAATCATAGTATTTACATAATTGTATTTACATAAATTAACAAAGGCATTTAAAGGTAGTATCCATTAATTGAAAAACATTGAACCAAAAATATTCATTAATGATTATATTACTTTAAAAACCAGAGTGCACATCATGTCAACCCATAAAGCTGCAAGGTACATGCATAGACTCAAAAAAAAAAAGCTGCAGGTTGAAATATATTTATATATTGATACCAAGATAAATAAAAAGGCAACAAGGTCAGTTTATTAGATAAAAAAGGCACATTACTTTCCAGATATGCATTGGGAAGATAAATACTAGATTACATGGCTGTTTATGTTAATAAAAAAAGATTATATTTATACTACATTACCCAAAAAAAATTGAACACAAAGTCAGCAAGTAATATAATTAACTTTGTATTGAGAAGTAAACCAATGAGTTAAAAGTATCTATAAGTTAATTGGTTCAAATTGAAAAACATGGAACATCATGTCAACCCATAAAAGGCATGAAACTTACATTAACATGTTATATTATTTTTAAAACAAAGGGAACATCATGTCAATCCATAAAGCCGCAAGTTACACGGATAGTCCCAAAAAATATAAGCTCTAGCGCTTTGTATACCACAATTATAATCCAAGGACACAAATAGTATATATATTGTGTATCACTTTAGTATACCATTTGCCTTTCATTTTCGTGACTTTGTAATTGTCATTATGTAAATCTTTCTCTATCCATATTCCATGAACCGTTAGTATATACGTAAATCAACCACATTCGGGCTCATAAAGCAACAAATTTATTCAACTTGGTATGAAGCAATCAAGCAAATACATGGCAACAAAGAGAGTAACGAAGCATGCTTGGATATGGATGTTTAAATCGCGTTGTTGTGAAGTACCAAAGTAAATGTATAGTGGATATAACATCCAATATCGGTTAAACTCCATGTAAGTGATATGGTTTGTTTATGTTTGAAAATGATAGTGCGGTTTGTGTTTTCTCAATTTCTCCAAACAATGCTAAATCAAATGCAAATCGGTGTGAAAAGAAATCTTATCTTGCGATTTAGATGTTGCCTTGAGCCCATCGCATTTTCAATTCAACCTTTTCCTTTCTACCCTCAAGGAGCAATCAACCAAATCTCGTCCAACAAAAAGACAAACATAAGCAACTTCATAAATATTTGTAAAGTCGACAACCGTTTTGAAGTAGCAAATCAATGAAGAAGTCCATATAACATCGAATTTGTACTCCAAGTAAGTAATTTATTTTGTTTATGTTTGAAAATGATAGTTATGGTCAAGCTCGTATTTTCGATTCAAAGCTATTAGCGATTGTAATACATTTGAAAAGAAATCTTATCTCGGCATTTTATTTGTTGCATTTCAACAAATATGCATGTTCGCCTCAAATTTCATCATT
>CM028383.1:1635551-1744578 GCA_013146195.2 Codonopsis lanceolata
TTTATAGATAAATACTACTCATGGCTCCCAGGTCCTAAATAAATAATCTATTTTTCCTCTTGGTTTGTTTCATAAGCAGTCTTTTAAAAAATAAAAAAATTATTAATTTAAAAAGAAGAACTTATATATAAAGCTATAATAAAAACTAAATTATTACCTCGTGGATGTAACAATAACAACTAAAGGGTTAATAATACCATTGGTCCCTTGACTTTGAGTTATTTTCAATATTAGTCCCTTAACATATTTTGTCAAAATTAGGTCATAAAACTATGAAATTTTCATAAAACTGCATTCATTTTGATGGATATCGTTAAAAAATACCGTTAAATTGTCGTAATGTGTGGCAAGTGCGTTAAGTAAAATTTAATAAAACTTTTTCAAACCTAATTTATATCACAATTTGCAATTACTAGGGTTTGAAAAAGACTTAGAGGCCTTCTTCCCAATAAAATCCCACCCATGGGATGAAAAAAAACTTATAATTTTTATCAAGAAAAAAAAAGACTCATTAATCCGATCTCATACTGACATTGTGTCATAAACACGAGCACAAAACCTCATTTTTTTAGCATGATAAAATTTCAATCAAGTGGATATATGAAATTTCAGTCAAAATTTAATCAAGTTTCAATAAAAATAACTCATACAAATAATTTTTTATGATTTCGATAATTTTTTTAAAAATTTTATACTATTAATTGGTCGGATCAATATTTTCAAATCACGTGGGCTTGATATTTAAAAAATTATTGTAAACAATAATAACCGTGAAAATATAATTGAGGGCCGATACCTTTTGAAGAAATTATAACCTCTTCAGTTCATTTTTTATTCAACCGGTAAGCTACTTTTTTATAAATTTGTTCCAAAAATACTATCTTCTCTTCCATTCTTTCTCACCCTTTGACGAATTCAAAATTCTATACTTTCTCTCGCTCTGTCTTCTGCACTTTCTGTACAATTTTTGTTTTTATACAAAGGATGTGGAGTTAGGAATAATTACTCATGACTGTACATTACTTTTGGGAATTGAAGTTAGGATTAATTTGAAATTCCCAAAATTCAACATTTCATGAGGATGTAATTCAACTTATGATAACCGTCTAAATACCATAAATGACCATAAGAAAGAAAAAATGGAAGAAGACCTGAATCAGACCTCTGGAGCTCCTTCTGCATACTTCGTCTGATGACACGCTGAAGTATAGGCGGCACGAGGGTCCTAAGTTAAGCGATTGGATTTTCGGAGATGGGTCCGACGCAAGCATCGGAGTGTCCGACTCAAGGTGAAAGGGAGACGGGTGGTGAATTGGGGACAACGACAGAGGGGATGAAGAAGGGGGAGGAGACGAAGGTGGAAGGGAGACGAAAGCCAACAAAGTCGGCAGCTCTATAGATGAAGAAATATGAAACGACAACCACTGCGATGAAGAAATATAATCTCAATAATGAAGAAGGCTTCAACAGTGAACCAAAATGATAATTGATGCATCCAAAAAAGCATCATACCGGGGGTGCCGAAGGTAGTCGTGGACGTGGGTCACCGGAGTTGCCGTCCGGCGGTCATCTTGTTGTCAGTGGTGGATATTTGACTATATTATCTGTAAAATAAACACAGTGAGTCGGCGGGGAGGGCCCTCGCCAAAAACCCTCTGGCGTGTTTATCAGTACCTGAGTATGAAAGAGAGGGTGCGTAGCCCCCAGGTGCGTGTATGATTCTAAATCATAAATAGAAAGAGTGAGCCCCCATCACTATGGACTAGTGGGGTTATTTATACATGGATGGAATGGTCATAGCTAGTGGACTATCGCTAGCGCCCAAGCCTTACGACATTATGTAAAATATAATGGGCCATTAGATAAGGCCTACACTCCATTGAGGCGGATCCAAAATATGCACATCAGTAGCCCCCTACTAATTATTCTTCGAGATTCATCTCGAGGGTAAGAAGTAATATTCGCTCGTAATCTTCTTTAATTTCTCGGAATGGTCGAGGCTTAATCACTTTCATCTTGGCAAACAAGATAACAGAAGTGCTTGGATGAGTCACGACTTTAGTCGTTTTTTATCGCCATTGTATATTTTAATTAACCAATACGCTTTATAACTTGATTGTTCAAGTCTTTTCTATAGCGTACAAAGTGCCTTTTGGGCCAAGGTCAAGTCCCAGTACTCGACTATGCGAGCAGAACTACTTTTGAAAAGCTAACGAGCAGAACGCCACTTGGGCCAAGGTTAAGTCCCAGTACTCGACTTTGCGAGCAGGACTACCTTTAAAAAGCTAGCGGCGAGAAAGCGCATGTAGGTGCGGTGTACTACTCGACCATGAGTAAACTCGAGTGAGAGCCTTATGACGAGCGAGGCATATCATGCGTCGTGAGAAAGGTGAACACTTGGTTTAGGTATATTCTAAGAACCACTCGAACACTAACCCTTTTCACGAGCAAAGATATGTCTTACTTGAAAAAAGGCATAATCGAGAATAACGATTCGAACATCAACCCTTTTTGACAAGCATAGACACCTCTTACTCGTGAAAAATGGTATAATCAACATAACGGACTCGAACAAAACCCTTTTGACAAGCGGATCCCTCTTACTTGTGAAAAAGGGTATAATCGAATAACATGCTCGAATACCAACCCTTTTTGACAAGCGGATGCACCTCTTACTCGTAAAAAAAGGTATAATTGAGATAAGCGGACTTTACAAGATGAACTATCAATGGAGATTGAATAAGGTCATTTATTTCTCAAGTCATAAAAAGCTAACGGGAGGATAACAGAAGCTCGGCGAGTAAACTCAGAGTGGGGAGCATAAGCGCAGAAGGGTAGTGTGTACAACTCAACCGCGAGTAAACTCGAATGGAAGACAATATGAAGCTCAGCCGCGAGTAAACTAGAGCCGGGAGTGTAAGCGCAGGCAGACGTTGTGTACAACTCAACCGCGAGTAAACTTGAGCGGGGAGTGTAAGCGCAGGCAGGCGTTGTGTACAACTAAATCGTGAGTAAACTTCGGCGGGAGGATAATATGAAGCTTCGGCGCGAGTAAACTCGGCGAGGAATAACATGGTGTATGTCTACAACTCAACCACGAGTAAACTCGAGCGGGAGGACAAAATGAAGCTCAGCCGTGAGTAAACTCGAGTGGGGAGGTAGCGTAGCGCAAGCGTGAGCAAGCGTTGTGTATAACTCAACCGCCGTGAGTAAACTCGAGAAAGAGGACAATATGAGCTCAACCATGAGTAAGCTTCGAGCATGGGCGTGGCGTATACATACATCGTGTACAACTCAAGCTGCGATTAAACTTCGAGCAGGGGAACATAAGCGCATGTAGGCGTTGTGTACAATTCAACCGCGAGTAAACTCGAGCGAGATGACAATATGAAGCTCAGCCACGAGTAAACTTGAGCGGGGAGCATAGCGCAGTGGTAGCGTTGTGTACAACTCAGCCGTGAGTAAACTTCGGCGGGGAGGACAAAATGGCTCGCGCAGAGTAAACTCGAGCGGGGAGCGTAAGCGCAGACAGATGTTGTATATAACTCAACCGTGAGTAAACTCGAGCGGGAGGACAATATGAAACTCAGTCGTGAGTAAACTCGAGTGGGGGAGCATAAACGCAGGTAGGCGATGTGTACAACTCAACCGCGAATAAACTCGAGCGGGAGGACAATATGAAGCTCAACCGTGAGTAAACTCAACAGGGGAGCATAAGCACAGGTAGGCGCTGTGTACAACTCTACCGCGAGTAAACTCGAGTGGGATGACAATGTAGAGCTCAACCGTGAGTAAACTCGAGCGGGGAGCATAAGCGCCGATCATCTGGTCGTGAGTTTACGAGCAGAAAGTGCATGCATGCGTAGAACAAAATCTAAGAAAAGTGTGGCTCGAGCACAGTAATAACATGCTCCGGCGCAAAATATAATGTAGCTCTTGGGAAGGAGCATATTATGCTTTCTCTTCCTTGGTGTAGCCCCTTACTTCTTGAATGCAATGGTTCATCTTGAAGTCGAGAAGTATCGCTGGTCAATATTGTTTGGTTTCGGGCAGAAGTAGACATATGATGTGCTCATTCTAGTCGCTCAGATCTCTAAGTAGTTGCTGATTGAGAAGACTCATAGTGTGCTCGAGCAAAGTGGAGCTATTGGGGAAAGCCTAGACTCTGTTGACATGGACTTTTACTCCTGAAACCTTAGGAACATCATTTGTAAATCAAGCAAGCATATTTCCCCCTAAAACAAAAATGGGGTTTGTTTTGTGCATTTAACGTATGCGAGGAATAAAGCAATCACGTTTCTACCCAACACGACATAAAAGGACGTAATATCATTATTTTGATTTATAAACAAATAAATCATATTATCTCATACCCAATGTCAATTGAGTAGATATCTCGAGGCATATTGAACTTTTAATGTAATTTTATATGTCATGAATGTACCTCATAATATCATATATTGCATGTCATAATTGGTGATTTAAGCACATTCAATTTACTTTATGCTAAATAGTAAATGTCATGAGTAATTATCTCAAAATTAAATAATCAATTATGTCTTTCTCACCCCATAATTATAATCATAAATTGTGTGTGTGTGTGTGTGTGTGTGTATGTGTATGTGTATATGTATATATATATATATATATATTATTGATTACTTTACACTGCAGACGCAAACTTAATAATCGTTAATAACCAGCATGGAGTTTAGCGATCAAAATGCATTAAAAATTAGGTAAAAGAATTTAACTGAAGCATAAGTTAGTTTCATATAAACGAGTTGTTGCTTAGTCGAAATAATGAAAAAGAATTACTCATATCAACAAGTGTGAGTTCGATGAGTAAATGTAAAACTCACATGGCTAGAATCAAACATTAACAAATTGTGTATATGAATACGTCATGTTACATCACATTTTCATAAATGGGCGAACATTTTTTCTTTTTTAATGCCGACCGGGGATCATAAAAAACCATAAGGCACGTAAAGGCAACGACGAACATATTGTCGCAAACGCAAAACATATTTAATTACATACATCGGTGTAGTATACCGTAGCATGTATCAATATAGTGGGTACTTCAACGTAATTATAACATTTTAATTTATAATTAAAGATATTGCAACAATGTAAATATTGTATTTTATTTTACATTTAGGTTACATCTAGCATGGTGTCATTATTCATCGTTCGATTGTCAACAACAAGGTTAACATGCGTTTAAATGATATATATCTTCATAATATCAAAATAATTCAACATTCCACTTAATTGCATGAATTTATGGAAATAAGTGTAGCACCAAATTTCAATAGACTTTTAGTTTTAATGGGCAGTTGATGCAAAGGCAAAGCTAAACATAGGTATTTGTGTAAATTAGCAAAAAACCAATGACACAATTGGAAAATGAAGACACCTTAGTGGGCGGACATCATAGATGACATCACCCATGATGGTGACCCATAAAGAAGTTGGCGCATTGTATGAGTTATCATCAACAATCATGGTCACCTGAAGAAAGAAAAAAAGGTAAAGTCTGGTAACGAGTCCGGCAACATTTGACGGCGTGAGAGGGTGCATCCAACGTCCGTTTGAAGAGTTTTTAACAGCATAGAGCTCGTATTTTCGGTCGCGATCCAGGTTGTTTTGCTTTTTGCACAGGTTCATGTAGCACACTTGGAATGCTCCCGATCATACTGCCGACACATCACCGTATATTACTGCTCCAACAATTTTGGGTGGCGTGTGAGGGAGCAACATGGCTCTGGTGGCGGTGATTTCTTCGTTGTTGACCTCGCTCTCCAAGGCGCATCTACTAGTGGCTTCCCTTTGTTGTTTCAGTCTCGGTTCCTTTGCCCAGTTCACATGCTTGTATCCGTCAATGGAGTTCTGGCACCCTTAGAACGGAGTTCCGCCGAAGTTGACGGAGTCAATCAAATTGTTCCCGGCAACGGAACCAACTGATGCATCCAAAAAAACATTATACCGGGGGTGCCGAAGGTAGCGGTGGACGTTAGTCGCTGGAGTTGTTGTCTGGCGGTCATCTTATCGTTAGTGGTGGATATATGACTATATTATCTGTAAAATAAACGCGGTGAGTCGGTGGGGAGGGTCCCCCGCCAAAAACTCTCCGGCGTGTTTATCAGTACACTGAGTATGAAAGAGAGGCGCAGCTGCGTATGTGATTCTAAATCGAAAAAGAGAGAGCCCCCATCACTATGGACTAGTGGGGTTATTTATACCTGGATGGAATGTGCCTAGCTCGTGGACTATCTACCCGACCCAAACCTTCTCACATTATATAAAATATAATGAACCATTAGATGAGGCCCACACGCCATTGAGGCGGATCCAAAATATACACATCAGTCTGATGCATCCAAAAAAACATCATATCGAGGGTGCCGAAGGTAGCGGTGGACGTGGGTTGCCGAAATTGCCGTCTGGCGGTCATCTTGTCATCGATGGTGAATATCTGACTATATTATCTCGTAAAATAAACACCGTGAGTCGGCGGGAGGCCCCCGCTAAAAACCCTGCGGCGTGTTTATCAAGACACCGAGTATGAAAGAGAGAGCGCGTAGCCCCCAAGTGCGAGTGACCCTAAACGTAACACTTAAATCCCTAAACGTGACAACATTTAATACATAAAATGACCTAAATACCCCTTTTAATATTTAATATATATTCACTTATGATACACACTTACGGTACGGATGTTTTATAAAACATCTGCTAGTATGCAGCGGATATTTTGTCCGAAATCGAAAAAAAATGCAAATCAACGATTTTTTGTTCGTAATTGAAAAGAAAAAATAAACCAAATCAAAACCAATCTAATGCACATGCGATATTATACTTTAATAATGGAAACCGAATCAATAATGACACGTAATTAAAATTACGTGAAGGGAGAGGGAGGGAGGGGGTAATATAGTTTAAATATGAAGAAGGATAGTAAAATAATTTTATTTTTTAAATGATGTTATGTTTAAGAATTTTGGTATTCTGCTAAAACAAATATACGATATTTTTCGGGTTATAAAATGATAGCCGGGGACCGGCCGAATTCCTCCCAATTAACAACCGAATTGAAACCGGAAAGGTAGGCCGAATCCAGCAACGCAAACCCTGTCTTCCCCAACGCGAAGGACTGAGAGAGAGAGAGAGACATCAATGTCGACTGCGAAAGATCAATTGCTGCCATATCCAAGTGCTGCTAAATTCTCTGATTCTAATTGTTACCCTCAATACACTGCTTCTCTCAAATGTACTCTCCTCTCTCTCTCTGTCTATATATATATATACACACACACACACATAGATACACACGCACACAAATATTTCCTATTTCACTTTACGGCAAATTCTTGACGATTGATAAATCAATTTCGAATTTTTACACGATACTCGAGAGTGTGCTTTTACGAGCTTACTTGAGTTGTAGATTAGTCAATTTCGACTTCTCCTTGCATTCAAATGAATCAAATACTTATCCTATAATAATAATAACTCATTAACACTTTCCTTTTCCATTTACCTGGAATTGATTTGAGATGAATAAAAAAATAGAGAGAAGAGCTGTAAATTTTACTTCTGCGATTGCAGGAATTAGATCACAGCTTCAAATTAATTCTAATTTCTGTCCTAGTTTGACCTTTTAAAGTCAAGTTGACAAAATTTCAATGAAATATTCACTTCTAGAAATGACTTAAACATTACCTACAAATTGCCGTAATTTTCCGAGTCCAGAAAAAAGAAGCTAATGAATGTTTTTTTGTCCAAAAACTGGTCAAGTTCACTTTAAATTGTTGTAATATGAATTTTCTTTTTGGGAGAACAAAGGAGTATGTTGGAGTTTTTTTTTTTTTATCGTGAAGAGGGGAGAATTTTCTGTGGTATATGGGGTGTTGAGGGATATACGTAAAAGAAGGGTATTGCTGTTGTGTTACTGCTGTTTGCAACAATGATCAATATCTTTTGGAAGGTATAAGAATTATTATGTACTGGCTTTTGAGTCTTGATTTGATTAGAATATTACGGCCTTCAGATATATGCAAGTAATTGCCATGATATGTTAGCATAGCATCTTCGCTGGTCTCACCGTCCTGGGTATCCTGCTGTAGAGTATCAGGTCCTCCAACATGAAAAGGATAAACCATAAGAATTTCGATTTTTGAGTGGAGGTAGGGTAACTCACATGTGCCAACTCCAAGGCAGGATGATTTAAGCATGCCACCAAGATACAAGGTGTTAAAAAATGGATGCTTTCTTGTAGCAGTTATATGTATGTTTGCCAATTATAATTCACAATGTGCCAGTTCTAATCTTTGGGTTATTTTGGAATCTATTCTTGTCTATGTATCTGTACATATTAATAATCATTGAAAATCATCTATCCAGAAGTGGTAAAGCAAGCATTCATCCTTAGTATATTGGAATTTTTATTCCCTTCAGCTTATATAAACATGAAAGCTTACCTCATATCTCATTATGGTTAATGCCCATTCTGAAGTCGTTGTCTCCATAATGTAAATCATCTTTTATACTTTTGAACGGAAAAATCAATTATATTACCTACCCATTGCAAACAGGTTGTTTGGCTCTTCCAGCCTCATTCTTGTTCTTGTTTTAGCTTCCACCAGTTCAACAGCTACTGCTAAGAAAAGGTGCATTCAACACAGACCATGTAATGCTCGTCCAATGGACTCACTCCCTACCCCTTGGGCAAGCGCAATGTTTTGGAACAAAGTCTTCGTAGGTCCACTAGTTGCAGTATCAATCCCTCTCTACATTTTACTCAACTTCTAATTTTTGATAAAAATAAATAAATCAAAGTTATGGCATTGTCTCTTTCATCCACAAAATAAACATCATCAATCGAGCTCTGGAAATACCACATAACCACAATCTTACAGGCAGTGAAACCTCAGATAGACATTTAATGCCATTCTTGTGTGCAGTGTAGAGTACGTAGACACAACTCATGTGTGCAATTTCGTCTACCACGATACTCCTAAGTCCTAAGAAGATCCTCATTCAGCAAGATTCAAACTTGCCAGATTGCAAATAAATAAAACCAATTCTTGCCTTCAAGGTCAAAAAATTCAAGTCTATTATATTCCAATCTCCCATTTCTCTCCCAGTACACATAACGATATCCAGGTCTGGTATGTACTTTCAATTTATTGAGTAGGCACCCACCGCATCTGAGTGTAGGGATATACATGCTCACAAGAGCGAACGAAAAAGGTTCTGCTGTCCTACAATAAGAAAGGGAGATTCACACTTAAAATAGATATGCAGTCCTACAGAAATGGTCCAACAAATGTCTGTTAGTTTAGCTGAGATTCATAATCATCCTGGGCAAAAATTTGGTGGTGAAAGCGGATTGCACTCTTTTTCCAAGTGGCACATGTTGTTTGCCCCATTTTTGCAATTTCTTGCCATTCTTAGGTTGTGTATCTTGCCAAACATTGATCTTAAACAAAACTTTGCAGGTTTGGAAGAATTTAAGTCGGACAAGAATAAATGTCAAGAGCATTTTGATGTGTACAAAGAATGCAAGAAAAAAGAGGTTAATTTCAATGCTTCTCCCCCCCACCCTATATGTTATTGCTATTGGCTTCAATGTTTATCATTACAAGGTTATGCGCATTTAGGTGTTTACAGGACAAAGAAGTTATCTTTGTTGATTAAAGGTGGTGTATATTGGTTATCTAAACATTTTCTTAACTGCATAGATCTCTTGTTACCTTGTATGTATGAATGGTGTGTATACAATATTTTGCGCTCTTCAAGTTACTCATCTCATAAGGCTTTAATGCTTGCATTACTGATAAAGGCTTATACCTGAACTTTTCACTCTATACTTCTCTTAGATGGGAACACTGTACATTGAAGAAGCCAGAATTTTATTGAGTGGGGGTCAAGATTAATTTAAGGGTAGAACTAGAAATTTAGGCTTAAATTGCAATTTGGTTACCCTACTTTTCCACTTTTTGCAATAAGGTGACTCTACAAATTTTTTTTTTTTTCCAATTTAGTCATTATACTTCATTTGGACATTCAATAAGGTCACTCAAGCCATTTCCGTCCGTTATGTTGGATGGAAATGGTTAAAAAGACTAAAATGCTTATGAACAAAATCAAATTGTTTTGGTTTAATCGCAATTTGGTTACCCTACTTTCCCACTTTTGCAATAAGGTAACTCTCTACAAAAAGACTAGTTGTTTTCAGCCCCTTTTCACCCTTCATTCCACCATGGCCATCACATTGTGTTTTTGAAAGAAGATTTCGTATCTAAAAATTGTAGAACAGTGAAAGAGAGACTTTGCCTCTTGGTTGTCTAAAAAATTAAAGATTACAGAGAGAGAAATAGAGAGACGAAGTGGGAAGAAATGGTGTTTGACAAAAGTTAAGAAAATCCAACCTCATCCACCTACACCCTCCCAATCTCCTTGATGAAGAAAATACCACCCCCTTCCTCCTCTCCACGAGCAAACCCAACCACCCACCTCTCTCCTCCAAGTTCAAAACCTTCGCCAACGTCTTCATCTCCATTGTCGGTGTCGGCGTCTTTGGCCTCCTCTACATCTTCAAGAAAACCGACTGGTTCATAGGCTCGCTTATCCTCTTCTCTGTCGTCGCCCTCACTTACCATTATATGATGCTACTAATCCAAACTCGCGGCAAGCCTAACTCCCCAAAAATTGATTCATTCGGCGATATGAGTTTCTCTGTTTGTGGGTCGCCTGGTCGGTTCTCAAGGAACAGATGGAATAGAAAGATCTTGGGTTAGTGAGTTATCGAAGAAGAGGGAGATCTATGGTGCGAAAATTAAACATTTCTTGAGTGAGGCAAAGTCGAGAAGGATCTCAGTGATGGATAAACATGTCAAATACCTATTGGTTCGGAAGGACACTTTTCTTTTCAATATTGAAGCTATTCTGAATTTAAGCTTTTTCTATACTAGGGTCAAGCTATGTAGATGAAATACAGAGATCTCGGATTGGAGCCGGGTTCTGCGTCAACTACCTTATCTTCGTCACCACCACATTAGCCTTCATTTTCAATCTCCCCCCAATCAAATCAACCCTCAATCGTTGAGTTTGAATATGACTTGACCCCAAATCTATATTCATTTGGGGTTGTTTTCATTTTCAATTAGGTCTAAATTCTATTCCAAGCTTGACCCATTTGGCCCCTCTGAGTATCTTTGCTGATGTTGTTGACATTGGAGCGATGAGTGTTGTCATGGTTGAAGAATGGTTGATAATGTAGGCAAGGGTATTTTCAGGTTTCTATAATTGTTTTAAGCTTTCCATCCAGAATATTGGATGGACTGATGAACGTGCTATATGTTGCCAAGTACAATGATTAAATTGAAAAAAAAAATATAGAGTCACCTTATTGCAAAAAGTGGGAAAGTAGGGTGACCAAATTGTGATTTAAGCCTAAAGGTATTTTCGGGTTTCTACAATTGTTTTAAGTTTTCCATCCAAAAAATTGGATAGAGTGATGAACGTGTTATATGTTGCCAAGTACAATGATTAAATTGAAAAAAAAAATCTTTAGAGTCTCGGAATTGTAAAAAGTGGGAAAGTAGGGTGACTAAATTGCGATTTAAGCCAGAAAATTATGTGGCATTATCTGAAATTGTTTAAATGGGGGTCAAGATGATAGTATAGTGCAATTTATCCTACAATAAAGGGGTCAAAATAAATCACATTAATATTTTTAATTCAGGAAAGTCATATTTTAAGGTGTTAACGTGTCATCAAAGCCAAAGGGGGTCAGCTAACCCCTTTTGCTTGTCTATGGCTTCGCTTTGGTAGTGGCCAACCCTGCACTCGAATCACATGCTTGATCGAAGCTATAAGACGTCCTATGACGAAAACAGCATTGATTTTTATTTTTGTATATTGTTCTGAATGTTACCGTGTGACTTTTTGTACACATATGATGCACTTAAAAGAGGCGTATTGGTTTTATTGACCCGTCATATTTCTCTCAGGATTTGTCTTATAGTAGCTATAAGGTGGCCATAGACAGGAACAGAACTTATTGTGGAAATGCCCATTTGATATTGAAGAGAGTTAAGCTTTTGGTTTGCCAGGGGAAAAGAGGCCATTTCCATAGTAATTAGCCAAAAGGAGGAGTTCCTCCAGACAACGCTCATGTCATAAGATAAATCTGGTCATGGTAAAATTTATAATTTTCGATCCATCTATCCTCTATAATCAGAAAGAATCTGTGTGGTTAACTTAGGCAATGCCACATGACAAATAAATTGTTAGGTGCCACTGTGTACATTTTGCTAGATGGTACAATTCAGGTGGTTAGTCTGCAATGCTGCTTTTCGGTTTCAAGGCATGCTCCATCCATTTTATCTTTTATGACTTCAGTTTATGCCTCTTCTTATTGGTATTGGCCGCGTGTTCACTCGCCACCTGCTACTCTCACGAATTGGCTATCGAACTAACATTGTTAGTTAGAAGGGATCTAGATCACTGTCTCAAATCCGTTCTTCTGCAAGATAGGGATGTTATGATAGGACTTGAGATGAAGGCTGCTGATAGCTTTTGGAACATATGCTTTGGAAGAAGCCTGTACTGTTTGGAAAGGGGTTTTGCCTGCCTTCTCGTGCATTCAAATAATGTCTCAACTTTTAAAGCAAAGACTACTACCATCTGTCGTGAAGGAGTTTTCCTCCTGAGCAGGAGCAACTGTCTTTTTTATCATGGAAAAGTATTGCATGAAATCGGTGATTTCATTCTTCTAATCATGCAAGATGGGTCTTAGGACCAGTTTCCCATGGGTTGGAGCTAATATCAGCTTTCTCTTTCTTTAATGACCAGGTCACATGTGTCCAATGTGAGGGCATGTGAACCTCACTCACGCTCATGCTTCCAGCTACCAAACCAATAAACACGGTTACCCTCTGCCAATCCAACACGCTTGATCCTAGCCCTTCGTTTGGCTATATCCATGGGCGTAGTGAATTTGAACACATAAGCTAGGTCTTGGTTTGTGGGGATGATGTGGGGGATGACGTGGGGATCACGGGAAGATGATGTGGCATACCCCTATACTAAGCCTGGCAATTGGGTGGGTTGGGTTGGGTTGGAATGGGTGATGAGTTGAAACAAGTCGAAACCCATTAGAACCCAAATATCAAATGGGTTGAAATGAGTCGGGTTGAAACGGAGAACAGGTTAAAGCGGGTCGACCCGTCTCAACCCAAAAAAATTCCCCCTCAAAAAAATAAATTTATAGCATAAAAAATCACGGGTTGAAATGGGTAAAAGGTCCGACCCGCTTTAACCCGACCTGACACAACACGTTAATATTATTGGGTCGAAACGGGTTACCCACTTCAACCCAAAAATATTAATGGGTTGGGTAATTAGTGGGTTGGGTTGGGTGGGTTAATGGGTAATAGGTTACAATTGCCACGCCTACCGCATACCATGCTGCCCTCCAGCAAAACTAAAACTAATTATAAGTTCAATTGCATGAAGAAGCACAACTCACCCATATATGGGATCGGGGAAAAATATGGTGATGTGAATCAATTAGACGTAAGCTACAGAAAGACACAAATATATTTACAAGACCGAACCAATAACGCAAAGGAAGTTGTAAGCAATATTCTTTGGCTGCTTGGATATAATATGCTTGATGTTAGTATATCTGTTTATCTAAGGGTTTGGATCTCTGATCATATATGTTTTCATTAATAATACCAGATGTTCTTCTGGTCCATTAGATGCAGCATTCACTTGCATTCCATGCTGCTTGTCCCAGTAGATATAGAAGGTAATGAAAGAGAAATAAGCATTTCATGTTTGTTCTCTGTGTCAATCGTTGTTGTATGATTTTTGAGATCGCCCACTTCCAATGTTGGAGAGGAAGTAGGACAGCACTTAGGTTGGTGCAATATTTTTACTTATTCTTGTCTCTGTCAATAAAAATGTCTACTAGATGACCCTCTTTATTTTCATCTACTGGTGAAATAAAGCAATTTATGGCATATATTGCTATATGGTTGACTGTCACATAACTTATCCACCAAGTTAATTTGTGGAAAAAATTGGGATACCATCAAATTTCTTTTTATATATACTAAACGAAGTACTGAAACCTTTCTTTTGTTTTTGGGATCTTACAGAGGGAAGCCCGTTTGGAGCGGAATCGAGGTAGATCCTTCTTTTCCTGATTTTTCACACAAGATCTGCTAGCTATTCTTCAGAGTAGAAGGTCCACTGAACCTCATTAGTGCCAATACCCCCACATACATCTGAGAAAATGCTAATAAATGGAACCTATGCCCTTAAAGAAGGTTTGCTTCAAGTTGTAATGTGACACTACTTAGTGTTTCAAGTATATCTGCTGGGATTATGCTTTTGTTCTATGCCGTTAAAATCCTGTATCTCGGAATAATGTTGGTTAGTAGGTAGGTGCCTGTATTTATTCTTTTGCAGAGATCAACTTGCCACATTGCATTATATTTCATTTGCTTAGATTTTTGGTAAGATAAATTGAAGCAAATATGATTTCTGGTCACACATTGCATTTTGTAGGACTTATCGAACTGTTGAAACCGTTGAAAGTTGTGATATAATCAACCGAGCAAGAAGTTTTGAGTAAATGTTGAATAACTTAGAGAATGGATTATACAGTCTCTAATTTACTCCCCTTGTTCCGGACAAAAAATCTACTATTCCATTTTTGGATATTCAACTTAAAGAGTCCATTTTCAGGCATAAACGTGTCATTTTATTACTAATGGTCTACTAAAAGTGTTATTTTTTTAAAAAAAGTGACTTTCAAACGGGGGACATTCTTTGTTCGGAACCGAGGGAGTATATGTTTAGTAAGAAAAGAGGACATTTTCTAGGTCTATCTGTAATTAGTTTATTGGCTGATTTCTTTTCTTGTCTAGTCAGTTCTATTAGCAGTTACCTTTTAGTTGTAGTTTATTCAATCAGGAAGAAACTTGGGTGAAGCTAATAAATGGAACCTATGATATCTTTTCAAACTGGAATGCTGTTGAAGATAGTAGTAGTGCATTATGCATTTCACTACACGACAATGTTCAAACGAAAATAGCCCATGTTAACTTTCCTCCGGTCAAAGTGACAATTTACGGGTAAGGGCAATGCTACATGTACTTAATAAGTTCTTAATTATGTGCACAAAATAACGTGATATCCTGTGTTAAATTATAAAGTAAAACCAACTAAATGATACATAAAATGAGGCATTATTTTGTAGACAAAATTAGGTACTCATTAGAGGTGGTTGCTTGACATTTATAAAGATCAATTTAAGATGGACAAGTGTATTAAAGATTTACAAATTATAGATATTAAACTAATGGGAGGGTTGAAAATTGGCAAAGAAAGGAGACAACACTATGTGTATCTTTTCCTTCTAAAGCCTCTCTCAAAAGTCAAAACATGGATGAACAAGGTTACACTCTTTTGATATTGAGATATAGTCCATGTTCAGGCTCCACGGTTAATCGGATGTCGATATGCTGGGGATAAGCTGAAGCTAAACCTTGATAAAACTAATGACAGGACCACCTTTATTTCTGCCATGGCCAAGTGTTGCCCTGCTCCAAATGACAGCAAATCTTTCTGGATTGAACTGGTGTACATCAGGGTTGTGGTGTAATGATGCCTTTTGAAATATGAATGTTTTTGAATTGGATAACCATTGTCACCTGCCAATCTAAGATGCAATGAATTAATGACTTTGATAGAAGTAAGTATTTAAAAAAGTCAACGGAACTGATGATGACATACTGTTTTCATGCTTCGAAGCATATCGGCATCTGGGACTGGTAGCTTATCCCCACCAACTTCAAGCACCTCAGCATGATTCAGGATTTGCGGCCAATAGCATCAAGCACCATGATAACGTGGAGGCAGTGGTCTCGTAATATCCGTCTGTATGCCTCTTTGAAGCTTCAAGTATTCATTGTAAGAGATCTATCTCACTCTTACCCTCACTACGAGCTTTTACAATATCTAATCTCATTGAGTTGATTTCTTTCTCCAATTTCCATGTATCTCTGTTGCTTTTGGTTGGCACATATCTGTAAATATTCCACCACATTGATGCATGAAAGCATATATAAGGATAGGCTTAGTTTGCTTTTTGGTATGCATACTTTTCAAGATTAACATATCAAGTATACACATCTTACAAAATGGGAAAATCGAGATTCCAGTAATTTACCTTAAGCCAGGTATTCCAATGCTTCTTTTAGACATGAGTGTTGTGGATCTATACCACACTGTGCCCGGAACAACTCGTACATAAACGGATTTACCGAATATTACAAACTCGAAAATAATAATCCTAGTTAATACAGATTAACTAGCCCGATACCCACACACACGTACAGTGGGAAAGGGGATAACAGATTATTATACTAGGGGGTGAAAATATAAAAGAGGAAGAAACTCTGAGGGACCAAAGTGTACTACTCCAAACCTACAAAACAAAGATTAGCAGCAATAGTAGTTAACTGAAAGAAATGAAAACACATAGAAGAAGAACGGAGATGGATGTCTCAGGCGCCATGTTCCAAAACATGACTCGCCTTCATTGGTCACAAAGACCTAGGCTACATCCATATCGGCTCAGAAACCTTCCACCAACCATCGTTCACCAAAAAGGTTCACAGATCCAGCAAGTCAGCAAGTCAGCAACTCAGCTCTCAAGGTTAGAGCCACAAAGAGACAGGCACAACCACCTATCTCTGGCAACGGAAACGGAGAAGGCAACCGGAGAAGACAGCTCACTCAAACCCCACCGTGACCCACCCAAGCACTCTCTCAGATCTCTTGACTACACTCACAAAGAACGACAAGATCTAGGTCTCTCTCTCACTCATAATCTTGTAGAAACTGATAAAGTTTAGGAATAATGACATATCCTTTCTATTGATTGAATCACCTATTTATAGGGAGAATTACAATTAGGGTTACACTTGGAGTAGGGTACAAAAAACCTATACAAGGAATGAAACATAATAAGGAAAAAACTATACAAGGTAATTACCACTAACTAATAATTACAAATAAATAAGAATAATAAATATATTATTCTCTAACATGCCCCCGCAAGATAGATGGTCGAGAGGAGAGTCCAATCTTGTGAAGTAATTGATGAAACCGTTGGCGCGCAAGAGGCTTGGTCAGTGCATCGGCCAACTGATCAGTCGAGGAGACATGACAAACCTGCATAAGCCCATCATGAACTTGTTGCCGGATGAAATGAAAGTCCAGAGCCACATGCTTCATGCGAGTATGGAAGACCGGGTTGGAGCAAAGACTGGTGGCACCGACATTGTCACAGTAAATGACGGGCTGAGTGGAGGAGGTGATATCGAGCTTACCGAGCAAAGACATAATCCAGCGGACTTCAGCAGCAGTGGCAGCAACAGCCCGGTATTCAGTCTCAGTCGAGGAGCGAGCAACAATGTGTTGTTTCTTGGAGCTCCACGAGACCGGGTTGCTACCTAGGTAAACAACATAGGCACTTGTGGAGGTGTAGTCGTCCTTGTTGCCCGCCCAATCAACTTCAGTGAACGCATGGAGAGATTGGGGGGACTGGCGATGGAGTACAATGCCATGATTAATAGACCCATAGAGGTACCGGATAATACGCTTGGCCGCATTCCAATGCTCGGTAGTCGGCCTATACATGAATTGAGAGAGTTCGTTGACGGCATAGGCCACATTTGGACGAGTAAGAGACAGATACGGAAGACTCCCAATCACTGCCTGAAATTCTGTCGGATCCGTGAGAGCTGTGCCTGACTGAAGAGTTATGTTTGGTGAGGTGGGAAGTGGAGTAGCAACCGGACGAGCATCTGTCATGCCCGTGCGAGTAAGAAGATCGGCAATGTACCCATGTGTGAGTGCCCCGATATATAACTGATTCCCCTGCTAATGAAAAGCGAGTGATTTCAAAATAAACCTTTAGGCGCGTGGAATACGCCTGGCCTCATTGTGGACTCAAAATAGTAAAACAAAGTCGCCATCTTTATTTTAAGAAAAAATAAAGAAAAACCAAATGTAACCAGATTTGCAAAGGGTTCGGAGGCTAAGCTACGAGGTGGGAAGGGGTTAGGCACCCAACTCGCCCTTTTGGTCTCAAAATAGTTTTTGGCTAAAATATGTTTTTTATATTTATTTAAACAAATGAAATAAAACATTTATATATATATATATATATATATATATATATATATATCTGTATCTACATTATTACAAACTTGCAGCAACCTCCTTCTTAGAGTTACAAATACATTTATAAAATTTTGGTCACAATAATGGTTCTTTTTAGTGATATTTCCTATAGAAATTCGGGCAGCATAACTGCTTATTTTTATTACATCGGGCCGATCTAAATAACACTTTTTAAATAAATAAAACTTTAAATAGCTTACCTCTTGAAGCGTGGGGGTTTTATCTCGTACCAACTAGCTTCTAGTAGATTTTAGGTTATGCTCGTTCTGTCCTTCCAGGAGAGGGAGTCTTTTTGCTGTTGTTTTGCTGTTGCGGGGATTCGGGCAGAGTAACTGCTTCCGAAAGTTGCTTTCTGGCCTCGGGAACTGAACGGAGCAACTGCTTGTTTTTTTTTGTTGTTTTTTGCTTGCTGACGGCGGAAATCGGGCAGAGCAACTGCTTGTTTTTTGCTGATTTGGCGTCTGTATTCGGGCAAGGCAACTGCTCTTTTTGGGATTTTAGAATCAGTGGAATAGGGCGGAATTCTCGCAGGGTAACTAGGTTTCATTTTGGCCGGTTGGTTTTGTGTTTGGGGGAGATTTGACAGAGCTTTGGGGCTAGAGGAATAAATCTCTCGGCATTCTCTCGGGAGAGCGATCACTCACTGCACGGTGAAAAGGTGTAAAGATTTAGTGTCTCAATTCTGAAGTCGGACACCTTTATTTATAGGTGGGAGTGGGGATTCCTTCGTCATTAAGATTTTTCTTTCTGTGCTTCATCGACTTGTATCGCGCGCTGAGAGAATTGTATCGGAGGCAGAATGTTACAGTACATGGGAACTGTTGGGTACCACCCATAATGGAAGTGGGTGCGGCACCCAAACATGCTAGGAGCGGCGCCCGAGGGTCCTGGGTAATTCCCAGGGCTTCTCTTGTTTTGATTTTTGGCACTTTGGCCCCTACAATTCACTATTCATGCATCATTTCATTTCTTTTGCATTTTTTTACAATCTAAACCCTGTAACTTTGACATTTGTTAGCCTTTTAACAGGTCTTGATATTTTATGTCATGTTACATATCAGGGGTACGAAATTTTGGTGTCTACAGAGCCCCTCAACGATGGAGTTTACGGGTAACCCGAAGCTTACTGAGTAAACAAACATCGTTGATAAGAAATAGACTCCCGAATTTTGTGGAAATTATAATGGGGAGGAATGTAATATGCAGCAGTTTATGATGCAACAGTTTAGGATGCAATAGCTCAAATCTCACATACCCTAGACATGTTTAGTCGGTTATAGCAGGTTATCGTAGTTTTTAAGCAGATATGCAAATTAAATGCTCTGATGGTCGCACCTACCGAAATAGGCTGCCTACGTATCCATTTCTCAGAAATCAGACCAAACGTAGTCCGGCCTCATACAAACAAACAACAACACATGGTGGGATGGATGGTGTGTTTCGCCCAGCATAGGCAAAAATGGTGGGACCTTTTCAAAATGCGCTTTCCCCATCATAGGGAAAGCGATGCCACTTTTCAAAATGCGCTTTCCCCAGCATAGGGAAAACGATACAACCTTTTCAAACGCGCTTTCCCCAGCATAGGGAAAGCGATGGAACCTTTTCAAACGCGCTTTCCCCAGCATAGAGAAAACGATGGAACCATTTTAAAAACACGTTTTCCCCAGCATAGGGAAAGTGATGGAACCTTTTCAAACGTGCTTTCCCCAGCATAGGGAAAACGATACCACTTGTCAAAACGCACTTTCCCCAACATAGGGAAAGCGATGGAACCTTTTCAAACGCGCTTTCCCCAGCATAGGGAAAGCGATACCACTTTTCAAAACGTGCTTTCCCCAACATAGGGAAAGCGATGAAACCTTTTCAAATGCGCTTTCCCCAGCATAGGGAAAGTGATGCCACTTTTCAAAACACGCTTTCCTCAGCATATGGAAAGTGATGGAACCTTTTTTTTTAAAACGCGCTTTCCCCAACATAGGGAAAGCGATGGAACCTTTTCAAACGCGCGTTCCCCAGCATAGGGAAAATCATGGTACTTTTCAAAACGCGCTTTCCCCAGCATAGGGAAAGCGATGGAACCCTTTTAAAATGTTCTTTCCCTAACATAGGGAAATCGATTGAACTTTTCAAAACGCGTTTTCCCCAGTATAGGGAAAGCGATGGAACCCTTTTAAAACGTGTTTTCCCCAGCATAGGGAAAGCGATGGAACTTTTCAAAGCGCGCTTTCCCCAGCATAGGGAAAGTGATGCCACTATTTAAAACGCGCTTTCCCCAGCATAGGGAAAGTGATGGAACTTTTCAAAACGTGCTTTCCTCAGCATAGGGAAAGCGATGCCACTTTTCAAAATGCGTTTTCCCCAGCATAGGGAAAGCGATGGAACTTTTCAAAATGCGCTTTCCCCAACATAGGGAAAGCGATGGAACTTTTTTTTTAAATGTGTTTTCCTCAGCATAGGGAAAGCAATGGAACTTTTTCAAAACGTGCTTTCCCTAGCATAGGGAAAGCGCTGGAACTCTTTTAAAACGTGCTTTCCCTAGCATAGGGAAAGCGATGGAACTTTTCAAAATGCGCTTTCCCCAGCATAGGGAAAACAATGCCACTTTTCAAAACACGTTTTCCCCAGCATAGAGAAAGCGATCCACTTTTCAAAACACGCTTTCCCCAGCATAGGGAAAACGATGGAACCCTTTTAAAACGTGCTTTCCCCAGCATAGGTAAAGCGATGGAACTTTTCAAAACGCGCTTTCCCCAGTATAGGGAAAGCGATGCCACTTTTCAAAACGTGTTTTCCGCAGCATAAGGAAAGAGATGGAACTTTTCAAATCGCGCTTTCCCCAATATAGGGAAAGTGATGGAACTTTTCAAAACGCGCTTTCCCCAGCATAGGAAAAACGATTGAACTTTTTCTTTAAAACGCGCTTTCCCCAGCATAGAGAAAACGATGGAAGCTTTTAAAACACGCTTTCCCCAGTGTAGGGAAATCGATGGAACCTTTTAAAACACGCTTTCCCCAGCATAGGGAAAGCGATGCAACCTTTAAAAACGGGCTTTTTCCAGCAAAGGAAAAGCGATGCTGCTTTTTTTTTTTTTCAAAATGCGCTTAACCCAGAATATGAGCAGCAATACAGTTTTTTTTAATGTGCTTATCCCAACATAGGAGTAGTGATGCAGATTTTTTTTAATGTACTTATCCTAGCATAGGAGAAGCGATGCAGATTTTTTTTAATGTGCTTATCCCAGCATATGAGAAGCGATGCATATTATATATATATATATATATATATATATATAAAGTGCTTATCCCAGCATAGGAGAAGCGATGCAAATTTTTTTTTAAAGAAAGTGCTTATCCTAGCATAGGAGAAGTGATGCAATTTTTTTTAATGTGCTTATCTCAGCATAAGAGCAGCAATGCAGATTTTTTTTTTTAAATGTGCTTATCCCAGCATAGAAGAAGCGATGATTATGAAGCGTTGTGACTGAATGCTGTCGATGATCGGTTTGTGTAGCTTTTGATGATGCTATTGAGGATATTTGAGAGGTGGTTCTTGGCAAGATGCTGGCAGAACATTTATACTTTTCCAAGGGCTAATGCGGCGGAAGACCTTATAAGATGCAATAAAAGGATGCAAACAAAAGATGCAAGCATGCGAATGAAACTTTCTTTTTCTTAAAAAATGGACTCTTGAATGTGCATGTGTGTCATTCGTTTCTTAAACATGTTAAGACAAGATAAGACAATGTGATGGAAATGTAATATAAGAGCTTCAGATGTGGCTTCTGGTTGGCTTTGAAGGGTTATGCGTATAGGAGTTGATGGTGGTATTTGAGATGAAGGTGGGTGAAATTTAGGGTTGTTTTTCAGTCTTTTGACTAGTACATCATTCAAGAAAGGAATTCATTCAGAAGATCAGTAAATCCTACTAATCGACGCCTCGGAGTGATCACTTTTTTTTTTTGTGCTCTAACTTTTGCCTAGGCCGTCCTTTCGGGTTTTCAACCCAGCGAGCTTTTACCTCATAAGGAGCCGGTCTTTCAATGCATGTGAAGATAAGCCGCTTATTATTGAGGGATCACGGTTTTGTAGCTTCTTCATTTTTTTCAAGCGAGATGGAAAGGATAGTTGTTTCTGAGGAATAATGAGATCCATTATGTACTGAAATGAGTTTAGCGGGAAAAGCCCCAGGATGAATTTGATCAACCAATATTCTATAGGACGAGAATGTTCCTGAAGAAATTAACTAGGGACAGCCCCAGAAAGACTCGATTGAGAGAGACTTTTGTGGGAGATAGAAATGAGTATGCTCAGAGAAAGTAGGACGACTCTAATGGACAAAAAGAAGACTTATGATCCAGAGTTTATCGCCGAGTATCATAAGTTTCATGGACCCTATTTAATGTTTATGTTTTGATAATTTTATATGTCTTTAGCAAGAAGTTCTGTCCTGGATCCAGTTCATGTTATAACCAATTGAAACAAAGCTATAGGTGACAACTGAGTTAGGGTATAGTGTTTAAAGTCTTTGGGGATGGATTGGCTTTAGGGTTGATGTAAGTCTAGTTGGCAACAAACAAGGCTCGAGGGGGGGTGAATAGCCTTTTTAAAAACTTGAGGGTTGACTTGTAAAAATTTTAAGATGGCAGCGAAAATTGACTCTTGTCAGTCAGCTGATATTGGTCAGCTGACTGAAGCTTTTAAAGTAACTTAAACTGATGAAGGTTGGTCAGCTGGCTGACACAACGATTTTCAAAGAAGTTTGCTTTTTAAGGTAGATCACTGAATATGAAGAGGAAACTGAAAAACAATTTACTAGAATAACTAAGTAAACAATTATGTTAGTAACTGGCTGACACTTAATCTGTTGAAAACTTCTTAAGTGTTAGGTCGATTTGCAAGAGTATAAGTAATGGCTGACAAATCAATTGAAGTGGTTCACAGTAAAACTGCTACGTCCACTACCAAGTTGGTCAGACTTGGATTTTTGAAGTGCACTAATTTTATTAAAAATCTAGTTGATCTCTAACGGATCAGTGTACAACAAAAGACCAGTGTTTATGGAGAATGATTGAGTAACAATCAAACTTGTGAGACAAACTGACTGATTTCTAAAAGTATGAACTGGATCACTCAGTGTTTGCCTAAACAGTAACTAGAAAGAAATATTCAAGGGAGATTATCTAGCTAAAGTTTTTAAGAAGACTAAGGCACAGAGAGAATTTCTTGAGAGTATAAGGCTTCAGACTTCTATGTCTTCAAAAATGCTTCCAGTGGGTATTTATAGATGAACTTCAAGAGTAACCCGTTAGGAACACATTTGAATTTGAAAAATTTGTTTGGCAGAGTATACGTATCTTCACAAGATCACAAGGATCCTGTTGGAAAGATTATCTAACAGAATATCTACCAAAAGCACAAAATGAGAAAGTGTCAGTACAAGTATAAGTTCAATCAAATGAAGAAAGCAAGCTGACACTTAAAACGTTATGGTCAGTTGAACAAGTAACTGACAGATAATTTTAAACTAACCAAAATAACTTAAAGCATTTGACTGACAACAAGTGGAATGATTTTAAACAAATTTTAACTTAATGCAAGATTCAACAGTTGAGGATTTGATTGGCCTCTGATTCAAAGGCATTTTGGGCTATGGATTTTGTTTTTTTTTTCTCGGAAAGGCGATCGCAAAACGATCATTGGCTGACCTTTTAGGCTGTGGGTTTGGATAGGAAATTGGTTTATGGATTTAATTGTGGGTATGGTTGGGAGATTGACTTTTGGCTTTGGTTGTGGGTTATGGGGTTGTCCAAGAGTGACTGGTTCCTTTTTTTTGTTTTTTTTTACGAGAGAGAGATTTTAAGGAAATTTCTCAGGAGAGGCTTCTTTTTTTTTATGCATAGGCCTCTTTTTTTTTTTTTTTTTTTTTTTTTTGAATTTGACCTTGCTTTTTTTTTTTGCATACCCCCCCTTTTTCTTCTTTCTTTTTTTTTGTTCACCTCTTGGAGCAATTCGGGAGATTGCTTGAAGAGATATATGTCTTCTCTCTCTTGGGATAAAAAGGTCGTCACCCTTGGTGGATATACATATAAGGGTGGAGAAGCCCCAGTTTTTAAGAAATTGGATCTTAGAGATGGTTAGGCTTTGGTGTATGGTGGTAGCTCCCAGTGCGCCATTCAATAGCTCAGTCACAATGGGTCGAAGATGACCTTTCACCAAAACAGAAGGTTGCTTTATCGAACTTACGTTTTTAATGGTTTGTGGGTCCATATTTCGAAATGACTCATCATCAACTCGTGTAATTTTATCATGTTTTTATATGAGTTGACTCGTCATTTTTTTTAGCAGCCACTTCGGCAATAGGTGGTGCTCAAAGATCAAGAAGAAGACTTGACAAGCTAATATAGGAGAAGCAAGAATTTTACCAGACTCGAATATAGATAAATACCTTTGGAAAGCTCGATTTGAGGACTTGATTGGACTTTTGAAATAACGGAGACCAAATGGATTCACGAGCATACTCTTGCGAGGATGGGCTGTAGACATTAATATGGACAAAAGAGACACCCCTGGGGTTTGAAAGCCCCTAATCCTGAATTATTGCTTATGATCCTTGAGTCGCATGGCTTTTTTGGATTTCTCGGCTTTCCAGGCTTTTCTGCTTTCTTGGCTTCTTGGCCTTTCTAGCTTTCCTTTCTTCCCTGGCTCCCTATCGATCTTTTTTTTTTCTTCATGTTTTCCTTTTTTTTTTTCATTTTTTTATTCTTTTTTTTTTGAAGTGGTAGACCTTGACAACTCGAAGTAGGATTTAATGATTTTTTTTTTGAAAACCGAGAGGGAATGATGCACTAGTCAACTAGTGATGCATTTATAAAAGGTTAAGAGAGAAGAGTTTGAAGATGGAGATTAAGAATGATGGTGAGGAAATTTCTTGTCTTTTCATGTTTTGGAAAACAAAAGAAAACACATAGAAAATACCTCTTTTGTTTAAGAGTAAATCAAAGCATTTGACCGAACCCGAAGGCTACCTACGTTCCTTATTTCGAGGCTTAGGTCATCATAGTTCAACTCTATCAGAGAAATTCTCATTTTGCTAATCTTTTTATTTTTTATTTTGAAAGAGTAGAGTTTTTTTTTCTTGCTTGGAGAGAATGAAATCCTTTTTTTATGATTTTTTTTTTGCAAAAAGAAACGATTATATTTTTTTAAAAGGAAAAGAGAACTAAGTATTACACATATTTTTTTATTAGAAAGCCCCCCCTCTTTTTTTGCGATCGTTAAAATGAGACGATTACGTACCTTCGGACAATCTTCTCAGGAGAGTAAAAGATAAATAATCATTTTTTTTTATTTTTCAGCCCCTGCAAGATTGTTAGCGGTACAAAAAAAATAGCAAAGATCCCAATATGTATAAAAACAACATTGGATCAAAGGAAAGAAAATCTTTGTTTTGATGATTTTTTTTGAAAGGTGGAGTAATATGAAAAATGGGTGCACCAAACGGTAAAAATGGGCGACCCGACGGAAAAAAATGGACACAATATCAAATTAAATTATTCAAAAAGAGGAACGGACCACGTAGGAAAAGGGGTGGGTGCTGCTCATAGTCACTTTGGGCGCTGCGCCCACATGTAATGTGCGCATCCACTTTCTAACTTTTGGCACTTTAATCTTCCACCTTTTCCCCTTTTGTCATTTAGGCCCCTCTGAATTTCCTTTTAACGTTTTGGTCCGCTTAACGTAATAAAATTCTTTTTTTTTTTGAAAAAACGATTTTTTCCTCTTTTTGATCTAAATTTTTTTTGAACTTTTTTTTTGAAAAACGAAATTATTATTATATTTTTTCTTTAATGAAAAACGATTTTTTTTAAAAATGATTTTTTTCCTTTTGCTTGGAGAACATGAGTTTCTTTTTTACTTTCTTTTTTTTAGAAGAAAAATTTTTTTTAAATTTTTTTGGAAGAGTGACTCTTTTTTTTTAAAACAAATGAATTTTGTTTTGTTTTTGAAATTAAAAAAAAAACGATTTTTTTTAGTTTTTTTCTTAAGATTGAAAATTATATACACGCAAGAAGCCAAAGAAATATAAAACGATAATAAGCCCCTGCTCTTTTTGTTGTTGTTGTTATACGACCCTAAATTCTATATTTGATCTCTTTTTAGTTTTTTGTATTCGCAACGGTATCCGAAACGAAGCTGCTGCAAGTTTTCAAAGTTATTTGCACAAATATATATACAGATATATAAAAAAGGCAATATTTAAACTGTTAAAAAAATATAAAATCAACGTCCCCAACAGAGTCGTCACTGTGAGTGCCCCGATTTATAACTGATTCCTCTGCTAATGAAAAGCGAGTGATTTCAAAATAAACCTTTAGGCGCGTGGAATACGCCCGACCTCATTGTGGACTCAAAATAGTAAAATAGAGCCGCCATCTTTATTTTAAGGAAAAATAAAGAAAAACCAAACGTAACCAGATTTGCAAAGGGTTCGGAGGCTAAGTTACGAGGTGAAAAGGGGTTAGGCACCCAACTCGACCTTTCGGTCTCAAAATAGCTTTTGGCTAAAATATGTTTTTTATATTTATTTAAACAGATGAAATAAAACACACACACACACACACACACACACACACACACACACACATATATATATATATATATATATATATATATATATATATATATATATCTACATCATTACAAACTTGCAGCAACCTCTTTCTTGTAGTTACAAATACATTTATAAAATTTTGGTCATAATAATGGCTATTTTTAGTGTTATTTCCTATAGAAATTTGGGCAGCATAACCGCTTATTGTTATTACATCAGGTCGATCTAAATAGCACTTTTTAATTAAATAAAACTTTAAATAGCCTACCTCTTGAAGCGTGGAGGTTTTATCCCGTACCAACTAGCTTCTAGTAGATTTTAGGGTGCGCTTGCTCTGTCCTTCCGGGAGATGAAGTCTTTTTGCTGTTGTTTTGCTGTTGCGGGGATTCGGGCAGAGTAACTGCTTCCGAAAGTTGCTTTCTGGCCTTGGGAATGGGGCAGAGCAACTGCTTGCTTTTTTTTGCTGTTGTTTGCTTGTTGACGGTGGAAATCGGGCAGAGCAACTACTTGTTTTTTGCTGGTTTGGCGTCTGGATTCGAGCAGCGCAACTACTCTTTTAGAGATTTTGGAATCAGTGGAATAGAGCGGAATCCTAGCAGGGGTAACTAGGTTTCACTTTGGCCGACTAGTTTTATGTTTGAGGGAGATTTGACGGAGCTTTGGGGCTAGAGGAATAAATCTCTCGGCGTTCTCTCGGGAGAGCGATCACTCACTGCCTGGTGAAAAGGTGTAAAAATTTCATGTCCCAATTCTGAAGCTGGACACCTTTATTTATATGTGGGAGTGGGGATTCTTTCGTCATAAAGATTTTTCTTTCTGTGCTTCATCGGCTTGTACCACACGCTGAGAGAATTGTATCGGAGGTAGAACGCTACAGTACGGGGAACTGTTGGGTGCCACCCACAATGGAAGTGAGTGCGACACCCAAACATGCTAGGAGCGGCGCCCAGGGGGTCCTGGGTAATTCCCAGGGCTTCTCTTGTTTCGATTTTTGGCACTTTGGCCTCTGTAATTCACTATTCATACATCCTTTCAATTCTTTTACATTTTTTTGCAATCTAAACCATGTAACTTTGACATTTGTTAGCCTTTTAACAGGTCTTGATATTTTATGCCATGTTACATACCAGGGGTACGAAATTGGGGTGTCTACACCACGCTGTGAGAGTAGGAGGCCACTTGATCGTTTGATAACCTCAACACCAATAAAATAATGAAGGTCGCCAAGGTCCTTGAGGGAGAAGCGAGCAGCGAGCAAGGAGATGAAGGTCTGGACTGCAACGGGTTGGTTTCCAGTGATGATGATGTCATCCACATAGACTAGAAGATAGATGGTGGTGCCCCCATGTATTAAGAATGAACAAGGAAGTGTTTGCCACAGAATTTTTGAACCCAGATGCAAGGAGAAACTGACGCAGTTCATTGTACCATGCTCGGGGAGCCTGCTTGAGACCATAGATAGCCTTGTGAAGTCGATAGACATACTGAGGGTTGCCCTTGTCAAGGAAGCCAGGTGGTTAAGTCATGAATACTTTCGCGGATAGATTGCCTTGAAGAAAGGCATTGTTAACATCTAATTGCCGGAGATCTCATCCTCGACATACGGCTAGTGAGAGAACAAGGCGAACAGTGGTCGGTTTGACCACCGGGCTAAAGGTCTCGTGATAGTCCACTACGGGTCGCTGGTGAAACCCCTTGGCCACAAGACGAGCTTTGTAGCGATCAATACTGCCATCAGGGTGTCGTTTTATGCGGAAGGTCCATTTGCAGCCAACAATATTCCGAGCATCTACCACGGGAACCAGATCCCAAGTACCATTGCGAGTTAAAGCATCAAACTCCTCGGACATGGCCTAGCGCCACTTGACCTCCTTGAGAGCTTGAGTGATACATGTGGGTTTGATGCCCACTGCCAATTGAGCCGAGAGACTCATTTTGAATTGAGGTTTGAAGATATTGTTCTTGGAGCGAGTAACCATGGAGGATGTGCTAGCGGGCACAAGACCAGGAGCAGCGGGTACTGGAACAGATGCAACGGCCAGGGAATCAGATACAGTTGACATAGGGCCATTGGGCGCAGGGATAGCCTCGGTCATGGTACAGGGTGCCGAGGAGGGCGGAGCAGAAGGATCAGTGCTATCCGCTGGCATGGAGCTGGGGGCCGAGGAAGGCTGAGCAGTAGGCACATGATATGTAGCAGGCACAGTGGTATCCTCGGGTGTAGGAGCTGGAGGAGGAAGGTGGTGTAAGGGAGAGCTGAGATCAACCACATTCTGATTAGTTCTAGAAGCCACGGACTGAGTGTGAGGTTCCCTGATGTGCTCCGCGCCCGCGCCGCCTGGTTAGGGTGCGCGCGCGGATGCGGACACCACCGCTCTCGCTCCACCCTCCCTTGTTTAGGGAAGTCGAAATCCAAAGTGCGAGAGGAGTCTTGTCTATATTAGCACGTTGGAATGTGCCTCGCTGTTGCCTCGAGTGGATTTTGTATCCAAAATGGGAACTAAGGGTTTCCTCATGTCAGGTTATCCCTTATTTCGGGGATAACAGGATATGGGAATGCATTACCTTTCCATTCTCATTCTCCCCTTTTATCCGTGGGAAAATAGAGAAGTGCAAGAAAAGATATTGCGACGCCCCACTTATGGATTTATTAAAATAGCCTTATGGCCCGGCCGGATCGCTATGGGAGCTATGGGTTTCATCAAGTTATCCCTTGTTTAGGGATACCGGGATATGGGAATACATCACCCTTCATTCCCCGTATCTCCCTTTTTAGGGAGAACAGAAAGTGCAAAGAGGGAATGTTGCGAGGCCCCACCGGATCTGAAAGTTTTAGAGTCGCCACCTTTATTTTAAGGCAAAAATAAAGGAAAACCGAAAAGAAAACCGTAGATTTTAGAAAGCGGGTTCGGGGGCTAAGTTACGAGTTGGGAAGGTGCTAGGCACCCAACTCGCCTTTCGATCTCAAAGCGTTTTTGGTGAAATATGCTCATTGTTATATTAATCTAGCAAATAAATAAGGTCTTATTTTGACAAGGGAAAATTAAGCAGATACATTCGTGGCTACATTATTTACTGGACTCGCGCCTCCTTCCAATAATTACAAACACATTTAAGAATATTTGGCCATTATAATGGCTCTTTTACATAATTTTCCTAATCTAATCCGGCAAAGACAACGGCTTATATTGGCTACATTGTGCCGGATTTAAAAATACAACTTTAAAAATAAATGAACTGGAAAGTAAATAAATAAATTAAAACGCCCTTAAAGGTCATTACCTTTTAGAGCGGCGGTGTGCTCGCTCCTCCTTCTCGGGAGAGGAGTCTTTTTGTTGTTGTTGTTGTTGTTGTTGTTGTTGTGTTGTGTGTTTGTGTGTTGTGTTGTGTGTTGTATGTGTGTGAATTTGGGCGCGCTTGTATTTGTTGATTTTGTTGTCGAAATCGAAATCAGACGGTATGCTACAGGTGTGTGATTGTGTGTATTTGTGTGTGTGTGTTTTATGTATTTATGTGTGTGTGTGTGTGGTGATGTGTGTGTAAGTGGGGTGCGAAATGGAGGAAGTATATGTGTGTGAGTGTGAGTGAGGCGGTATATGTGCGTGTGTGCGTGAGGGAGTATTTGAGTGGAAGGATTAGTGGGAGGATGAGGGGCGGAGAGAGTGGGTTTATGAGAGAGAGAGAGAGGACTGGGTGAGGGAAAATATGAGAGAGAGATTGTGAGATTGGGTTTTTGAGAGAAATGAGGGAGTTGGGTTTCTGAGTGGGCGTCGGGAGTGGGAGTAAAATGTGAGAGTTTTTTTTGGGAGTGAGGGAATTGTGAGAGTAATTGTGTGTGTTTGTGAGAGAAATGAAGGAGTAAGAGAATGGGGGCTGGGTATTGAGGAGTATTTATATGTGGGAAAATTGGGGACCAAGGCGTCGTGTTTTTTTTCGTTTTGCTTTTTTTCTTTTTTGTATGCTTTTTCTTTTGTTTCCTTTTTCTTTTCTTTTCGGTTTTGTTTCTTTTGTCTTTTTCTTTCCTTTTGTTTTTATTTTATTTTATTTATCTTTTTGATTTTCTTTCTTTTTTTGTTTCTTTTCTTGTTTCTTTTTTGTTTTGTTTTGTTTTCTTGTTTCTTTTCTATTCTTTTTTTTTCGTTTTTGGTTTCTTTTGTTTTTTTGTACCTTTTCTGAAACATACAAGAAATAATTAGTAGTCTATTTTGTAATATTTAATTGACAATATAAAATAGAGTGCAATTTGGGGTGTCTGAGCCCCTCAACGATGGAGTTTACTGGGTAACCCGAAGCTTATCAAGTAAACGAACATCGTTGAAAAGATAGACTCCCAAATTCGAGATAAGAAATGCTAGGGAAGATGTAAATCAGATATGCAAATATTTATATATTACAATGGTCGGACCTACCGAAATAGGCTGCCTACGTATTCCTTAACAAAGGAAATCAGACCAGACGTAGTTCGTCCCTGCTGGGGACTAAATGTGGCGGTGTAAGTGTTGTGGTGCAAGTGCGACAATATTAAATGAGCAAGTGTGGCAAAGCTTTATCAAATAAGTACGACAAGGGTAAATATGTGCTGTGATGGTCGCGTCTGTGATAGGCGCCACGTATCCTTAGTCAAGGAATCAGACCAATCGTAGTTCGCCTGTGGCTATGCGGTGTGAATTGTTTCCTAGGAACTCAGCCTCTATTGGAGAACAAGACCTTTCCCTATAAATCCGGGGCTGTGTACCCCTTAAAGGAAAGTTTTCCAACACAGCGAAAATGCATGGACTGTATTGCCTCCTCAGGAACTTAGCCTTCAACGGAGAACAAAACCTTTCCCTATCAATCCGGGGCTGTGTACCCCTTAAAGGAAAGTTTCCAAACATCAAACAAATGCACTGTTAAAAAGGAAAATACCTTCCTTTCCTTTACCGTTTGTCGTGTCCATGCAGCAAATTGCTGCTGATGTTGCTTTGTTGTTAAACTTCTTTGCTTTCGTTGTTTGTTGTTGCACTTTCTTTGGGGATTTTTCTTTTGTCACAGTTCCGGCCATCGCTGGAAAATCTTTTCCCCTGTCCCGCTTTGTTTTCGACTTTAGCTGGAAAATATTTCTTGATGCTGCTGCATTTTTCTTTACCACTCCTTCTAACCTTGGTCAGAAGCTTCCTTTTTCCTTGTTGTAGCATCGTTTGGTATCAGCTGATATCATCTTTTCTTTGCTGATGTTTTCTTTTTGCTCAATTTTCTAGCTTTAGCCGAAAATTTCTTCTTCTGCCGCCGCATTTGTTCTTGTTGCACGTACCTGAAAATTTTTCTCTCTTGTACATGCATTTCTCCCTCTCCCGATTTTTTTTGTTTTTTTCATTTTTTGTTGTTTTTGTTTTTGTTTTTTTTGTTTTTGTTTTTTTTTTTTGAAATCAAAACTCAATCTGAAAAGAGTTTTTCTTTTATTTGAGAACAAAAGCAAACTTCTTTTTTTAAATTTTCCTAAAAGGGAAATTATTCTAAAGTCGGGGTAGGTAGAATCTGTACGACTTACTGTTGTGCAGGGTGGGCGCGGATTCCGATCTTGGCATTTTGCCACTCTTCTTTGGGAATTTATTCTTTTCTCTTTTTTTTTTTTTTTTGTGACGGTCGGACCTATAAAGATAGGCTGCCTACGTATTCCCTATTAAAGGAAATCAGACCAAGCGTAGTTCATTTCTGCTGGGGATTTTATTCTTGCTCACTCTTTTTCTTTTCTCTCTCTTTTTTTTTCTTTTGTTTTTGTTTTTGTTTTTGTTGTTTTTTTTTTTTTTTTTTGTTATTGGAGGAATGTAAAAGAATATGGTATATATGTACAATATATACATTTTTTTAATAAAATCAAATGTTTATTTACATGTAAATTTTGTTCATGTATATATATATATATTTAAAAAATGGCAAGTGTGTATTTACGTAAAGAATGATACATTTTTTTTGTTTTTTTGTTTTTGTTTTTGTTTTGTTTTTTTGTTTGTTTTTTTTGTTTTTTTTTAAACATGTACAAATATTTACAATGCAATCTAATTTTATATGATGCAAAAATAAATAAACACATGCAGACTCAAAATACACGCACAAAGTAAAGCTATACCGAGCTAATGGGTAATGGCACGCTGTATTTCCAAAATGGATTTTAAAGGAAAATACCTTCGGGTTCGAACAGGCTTCCTTTTTTTTTTTTTTTTTTATGATATGTGGGGAAAGGAAAAGGCGGATACCTCCTTCTTCTTGACCATATAATTGTTGCGGTCTATATTTGGCATAAGGCTATTCTTCATAATCCCCGCATTTTTCTTCATAATCGACATGGCGGCGGTGAATGATCGGAATCCAAGTTGTCATTTGGACAATAGCAACGCGAGATGATGAATAGATAGGACCAGGACACTTCTGGTGTTTCTCATCCTGATGAGACTGAGCCTCTTCTGTGCCTTGCAGAAAAAGTATATGGGATCGGCCGGGTAGACGCCACAGACATTGATGGACTGCTCCGGGGCTTAAGCTGCAAATGAAGGATAGTTTTGGGGGAAACAAAGGGGGTAAAGGCAATAATAGATATGTACATGCCATTAATGCATAATCTAAATTTCTTTTGCAATTATTCCTAAGTTGCACCTTAGGACCCGTAATATTATATTTTAGTGTATTATTGTGAGCTTTCCTGTCGTGGTTTTTCTTCTTCTTTTCTGTCAGTTGAGTCCCCTTGCATGCTGAAGACTGGAGGTAAGATGTCGAGGTTTCAAAGAGTGTCTTCCCTCTCCTTATTCTCCTTATATATTATTTTATTTGGCTCTAACTTTTGCCTAGGCCGCCCTTTCGGGTTTTCAACCTAGCGAGCCCTTATTTTTTATTATAAATGTGTGTTTTTTTTTTTTGTGTGCTCTAATTTTTGCCTAGGCCGCCCTTTCGGGTTTTCAGCCTAGCGAGCCCTTATTTCTCCTTTTTATTTGTTTTTTTTTATGCCCTAACTTTTGCCTAGACCGCCCTTTCGGGTTTTCAGTCTAGCGGGCTGGAGAGGGAAACACTTGTTGGATAGAATGGATCGAGCACCGTACCTTTTGAACTTGTTGAAATTGGGGGCTGAACAAGGTCTTCTTTCTTGGCTTGTGGGGAGTGCGACATCTCTGACGGGATCTCTTTGGCAATATACGACACATCGTGGAAGAGAGGGGTAGCGACCTTTGATAAGTAGCCCCGGCATTTTTTAGCCAGACGGCATGACATGATAGCGAGTCCCCAAGGGATGAGGTCTTTTCTTGGTCTCCTGCGCTTTTGATTTGACTATAGCCCGATCTTTGTTGTTAAGAAGCTGTTGGGCTCGGGAATGATCACTATATTGACGGATCGGGTATTTTTTTTTTTTCTTTTTTTGTATTTTTTTTTACTACCTCTTCTTTTTTTTTTTTGCTTGTATTATTATTATTATTATTATTTTATTTTTATTTTTTTACGAATGAAGTTGACGTGTGGGCTTTCATGCTTTCTTTCTTTTTTTCAACTTGTAGTGACCATTCTGACTTGATGCGGTGGAGCTTTTGTCTGATTGGCTGAGCATCCGGACATATGAGGGTCCGGTGTTTGACCATGGCTGGGTCTACCCTTGTCACCTCTTTATAGGACCAGGTAAGTATGTCCACGATCTTGTCGATGAGATCCATGAGTGTTATCCTTGCAGGTAGTTGCCGATTTTGACTTCTTTTGATTTCCTTGTCCGGCCCATTGATGGTGGATCGGTCTTGATTCTTTGTTGATGATGTCTCGGCTCTCTTGACTTTACAAGCTCAAGCAAAATTTTTATCTTTTGGGTCCTATTAAATGACTCACTATTATAATTATTTAATGCGTCTTTTAATGTAGGTGCAACAAAGAAATAAGCAAAGACGTTTAGATTATTATTAAAAGCACAACGTACAGGGTTTATTACATTATTGAGGACCTGGGGTTTGAGATCCTCAATTTTAGGGAGCGGATTGGTAGATGACCAAATCCGTAAAGCTAGGGAAAGGAATAGGGGTACTCAATTTTAGGGAGCGGATTGGTAGATGACCAAATCCGTAAGGCTAGAGAAAGGAATAGGGTAATATATCCAAAGTAGTCCACCAGATCTGCGGGCGTCAAAAGTGGGCTGGTCGTAGTATACTAGTTCTGCAGAGGCTTATTAGAAGTAGACCCACACTCAGCAGGGAGCTTCTCATAATCAGTACCTCTGTCTGTCATGCCCAGGAAGCTGTCATCAACCTCAATCATGTTGATTTGAGGTAGAGGGTTATTGATTATATTTGGTCTGGGAGTGGGCTTTTCAATAACCTTATCATCTATAAGATCCTGAATGGCATTTTTGAGCTGATAGCATTTATCGGTGAGGTGACCGCTGCAGCGATGATATTCACAGTACTGGGCATGATTCCAGGTCCTGGGCAGGGGGTCTGGTGGCTTATAATTTTCCATAGGCTTTAACACTCCTTGTGCCATTAGCCCCTGCAGGATCACAGACAGGGAGGCTTGCAGCTCATCATAATGGCGGTTCTGATTTCTGAAATTTCTGCTCGGACCATTATTTCCTCCGACTGTGTTGACAGATCTGTCCGCTCCATAAGACCATGGAACAGTGCCATAATTTTGGGTAGAAAAAGGGGCTGATGAATTTCCTACCGCATTAACAATTGGTGCGGGTGTGGCTGCGGCTGTCTTCCCTTTAGAGTAACGGAAAGAGGTAGGATGCGTATTGGCTTGTAATTGGCCAGTCCGTATATCATCATCAATACGAGAGCCTATCTCTACTATTTCTTTAAAATTGGTGTAGGGAAGGTACCGCATGTGTTCCAGGTAAATGGGCTGGAGGTTTTTGATAAACATTCGGCATGACTCGGATCGAGTGCAGTCAAAGGTGCAGGCCAACTTTCTTTTCCACATTGCGAACTTCGGCGAGTTTTTTTCCTCAGGTGCACGACTCAAGGTCCCTTCTATTTTACGGGTGGTGTTGTCTTTGTACCTTTCGAGGAACGCTTGCTATCGGTCCCACGTATTCATGGTGCTTTGCTATCGACAACATTAGCCATTGTTTGGCAGCCCCTATTAGGGTGAGGTGAAAATTGGAAGCCATAGCCTCAAAGCTAGCTCCCCTTGACTGCATGCCAGTGGAATAAGATTTTAAGTGGGATATAGGGCATCCGGTCCCATCAAATTTTTCTATGTCGGGCATTTTGAATTTGAAAGGCAACATCGCCGCAGTTGTAATGTCGGTGCCGCCAGTAGAAAATTCCCCTTTGTTGAGAAGTTTGAGCATCATAGCCTTTATATTTTCCACACGCCTCTACTTGGGTGGTGGGGGAGTTGGCTTTTGGTATATAGTGGTGGATTAGGGAAGGTTGGGGTTAATTTGGTGTGGTGTCAGTAAGGATTTTGGGTTGGTATTGGATTTTGGGTAGGATATTGGGTTGGTGGATTACGGGTAGGATATGGATTTTGGGTTGTTTTACGGTGGCCGGGATCATTATAAGGTAAATATGTGGTAACTTGGCTTTGGCGGGTTATAATTTTGTGGGTCCATATGTGGGTTTTGGAGTGGGTTGGTCATAGGAATAGGGAGGTCATTTGGGCTTTGGGGAATTTTGG
Source organism: Codonopsis lanceolata (assembly GCA_013146195.2). Taxonomy (NCBI): domain Eukaryota; kingdom Viridiplantae; phylum Streptophyta; class Magnoliopsida; order Asterales; family Campanulaceae; genus Codonopsis; species Codonopsis lanceolata. The sequence goes on from CM028383.1 coordinate 1,672,072, forward strand.
TGTTTGGGGAAGGATATGAAGGATAGGACGGGTAAAGGCGATGTTTGGGTAGTAGGGACTTGGTGGAGGATTGTGGATTTGGGGTAGTGGTGACATTTGGTGGGTTAGTGTTTGGTGAGGAGTTGGGTTTGGAGGCATGTGAGATGTGAATGCTTCTTGGGGGATTGTCGGGGGCTGTTCATTTTCTTGCCATCTTTGCTAGGATACGTATTTTACGTATTGATTACGCCGCATTGTCGATATGATATTGATACCCTACGTTACGATTTACGAACTTATTTCCGTATCAACGGCGATACTATCTCGCCTTTCCAAGTTCGGGCGGGTTTACGAGGAAAATGGGTTTTGGATGTATCGAAAGGTTGGTGAAGGCTTTTTTGGGTTTGGAGTGCAGCGTGCCTTTATTAGTATATTTTATTTATTATTTGTTTGTTCCCTACAGCTTGACCAGGATAAGCACACGCTTTATTTTGATCTCGGGACTTTCTGGAGCAGTGGATTCTTTCTCCAGTATAGGACCAACGTATTCCACTGCCTTTCGACTCCAGACTGGGGTCCCGAGGCGAAGGGCCTATACTCTTTCCAGGATCCACCATTCGAAATGGTCTAGGTCGAGCATCAGAGAATAATAAATCAGCCCCTGTTTATTATTATTATTTTTTTTTTGTTGCGCATTTTATTTTCTTTTTTTTTTCATCATTTTTTTTCTTGCGCATTTTTTTTGACTCTTTTTTTTATATATATCTTTTTTTTTTGTTGACGGTGATTCACGATTTAGAGATGCAAAAACCGGTCGATCAATGAAGTGTCACGAGAATCTATATGCATTCTAACGTTGGCTCATGCGAGGGGTAAGTGGCCATGGTGTAGGGTAACAATTCGAATATAGCTATATGCATGTGCGTGTGTGCGGTATCTATAAAGCGATAAAATATTTATTTATTTGAGATATACGAGCAGAAAAAAATAAAACGATTATGGCCTCTCTTCTTTGTTTATGTGGATTTTCTCGGCTTTTTTAGTTTGAGCGCAAGCAAGCAAGCACATCACATTAAGAAATAAAAAGAAAAGTGGGGAAACTATCTATCCCTATTAATTACAAATTTTGGTCCTATGTCCCCAAAGTAAAATGACAAAATGAATGTAAATATGTACAAATATACAGAGTTACAGAATAAAGTGAAAAATAAAAATGTACTGAAATAAATAAATGAAAGAAAATAGAGCCGGAGGTAAAGCCCCAGCTCTTTTGTTGTGCTGCCCGGAATTTATTGTAATATATGTAATATGTATTTTTTTTTTATTTTTCGAATTTTTTTTTTTGTATATATATTTTTTTTTGAAATTTTTTTATACTCTCGAACATGTCAATGTATCGGAGCAGGCTGCCGCTGGATGGAGGATCATATCCACAAATATAGCCACGGCCGTAATGGGAACACTTTATTGAAATGCGTAAATTAATATAACGAGCATACTGCAGCCAGAAACAAAGAAAAGCCAAAAAAAGGTTTTATTTTATGAGTCTAGCCCTCCATTTTATTTAAAATAAAACAACTCCCAGCCAGTCGCCACTGTGAGGTTCAGGGCGCGCCCAGCGCCCTTGTTTAGGGGTGCGCGTACGTGCGGATGCGGGACACCACTGCTCTCGTTCCACCCTCCCTTGTTTAGGGGAAGACGAAATCCAAAGTGCGAGAGGAGTGCTGTCTATATTAGCACGTTGGAATGTGCCTCGGTTGCCCTGAGTGAATTTTGTATCCAAAATGGGAACTAAGGGTTTCCTCATGTCAGGTTATCCCTTATTTCGTGGATAACAGATATGGGAATGCATTACCTTTCCATTCTCATTCTCCCCTTTTATCTTTCAGGGAAAATAGAGAAGTGCAAGAAAAGATATTGCGACGCCCCCACTTATGGATTTATTAAAATAGCCTTATGGCCCAATCAGATCACTATGGGAGCTAGAGGCCCCACTGGATCTGAAAGTTTTAGAGTCGCCACCTTTATTTTAAGGCAAAAAATAAAGGAAAACCAGAAAAGAAAACCAGAGATTTTAGAAAACGGGTTCGGGGGCTAAGTTACGAGTTGGGAAGGTGCTAGGCACCCAACTCGCCCTTTCGGTCTCAAAGCGTTTTTGGCTGAAGTATGCTCATTGTTATATTAATCTAGCAAATAAATAAGGTCTTATTTTGACAAGGGAAAATTAAACAGATACATTCGTGGCTACATTATTTACGGACTCGCAGCCGCCTCCTTCCAATAATTACAAACACATTTAAGAATATTTGGCCATTATAATGGCTCTTTTACATAATTTTTCCTAATCTAATCCGGACAGCACAACGGCTTATATTGGCTACATTGTGCCGGATTTAAATACAACTTTGAAATAATAAATGAACTGAAAAGTAAATAAATAAATAAAAACGCCCTTAAAGGCTGTTACCTTTTAGAGCGGCGGTGTGCTCGCTCTGTCCTTCTCGGGAGAGGGAGTCTTTTTTGTTGTTGTTGTTGTTGTGTTGTGTGTTGTGTTTATGTGTTTGTGTGTTGTGTGTTGTGTGAATTTCGGCAGCGTAACTGCTTGTATTTGTTTATTTTGTTGTTTGAAATCGGGCAGCGTAACGGCAGGGTGTGTGTGTTTGTGTGTATTTGTGTGTGTGTGTTTATGTATTTGTGTGTGTGTGTGCGAGTTATGTGTGTGTGTGTGAGGGAGGGGACGGCAGGAGAGGGGCTGTGAGAGTGAGGGAGTATGTATGTGGGTGTGGGTTTATTGTTGTTGTGGGGAATACGAGGGAATGAGAGTGAGTATTTGTGAGGGTGGGCCGGCTGAAGAGTGAGATTGAGAGGGAGAGTTGTTGTGAGATTGGGTTATTTTTCTTGAGTGGGGCGGCAGTTGGATATTAAGAGAGAGAGAGAGAGAGCTGGGTGAGGGATTATGAGAGAGAGTCGCTGGGAGTGATTGAGAGATTATGAGAGGAGTATATTATATATATATAGTGGGAAACTTAATGATTAAGGGAAATGAGGGGAGGGGGAACCGGCTGCCATTTACTTTCTTTTCTTTCTTTTTTTTTATTTTTTATTCTTTGTTCTTTCTTTTTTATTTCTCTTTTCGTTTTCTTTTTTTTTTGTTTTGTTTCTTTTCTTTGTTTTTTTGATTTCTTTTGTCTTTTTCTTTGTTTATTTTCTTTCTTTTTTTGTTTCTTTTCTTTTTGATTTTTGTTTTATTTATCTTTTTGTACCTTTATTCCTGAAACATACAAGAAATAATTAGTAGTTCATTTTGTAATATTTAATTGACAATATAAAATAGGGGTACGAATTTGGGGTGTCTACACTGAGAGGTACCGGAACGGGCAGCAGACGGTGTGTATGAAACAGAAAGCAGCTCGTGTGGAGGGAACTAGGGGGCACATGTGTAGATAGCCGGGCGAACAGAATGGGTCGCCAAGGTGGGCATGGGAAAGACAGACTCAACAAAGTGAACATGACGTGAAACGAAAAGCTTGGTGGTGCTCGGATCGTAACACAAATAGGCACTCTGAGTGAGCGAGTAGCCGAGGAAGACACATGGGGTGGAATGAGTAGCCAGTTTGTGGTCGGGGTAGTGGCGAAACCAAGGGTAGCAAAGGCAACCAAAGGCACAGAGTTTGGATTAATTTGGCGGGGATCCAAACAATTTGTGGTAGAGAGATAGGTGAGCCAGGGTGGGTGTTGGTAGACGATTTATGAGGTAGGTGGCGGTTTGGAAGGCAAACGACCAGAAAGGCAGCGGAAGAGATGCGTGAGAGAGGAGAGAGAGACCGATCTCAACAATGTGTTGATGACGATGTTCCTAGAACCCATTGTGTTCCGGGGTGTAAGGAGGTGAGGTAAGATGAGAGATGCCATGAGCGAACAGGTAAGCGGCCAAGTCAGTGTCCCAGGCAAGTCCCATGTACTCACCACCATTGTCCGAGTAAAGAGTGACAATGGTTGTTTTAAAATGATTTTCGACTAGGGCTTTGAAGCGAGGAAAGATAATGACGACCTCATATTTTCGTCTGAGCGAGTAGAGCCATATATAGTGAGTGTAGTGATCAACAAATATGACATAATATTTAGAACCATCAACGGACAGAATGGGAGAGGTCCAGACATCAGAGTAGATAATTTGGAGTGGGAAAGAAGACACTAAAGTAGATTGCGAAAAAAGAATTTTGTGACTTTTATTGCATAAACAATCATTACAATGTTTTTGTTTGATACGAGTAGTGTCTAACGCTACGCCTAAACTAGATAGAATCTGACGCTGGATGGGTTCAGAGGGATGGCCAAGCCGATGATGCCAGTCATGGTAAGAGACTTTAGAACCTACACAAGCTGATGGGCGATCAGAAGGAGCTGTGGTCAGCCATTCATACACACCATCATTAGATTACCCGGTTAGCAGATTGCTCCCTGTCCATAGATCATTCACATGAAAAGAAGTTGGTAAGAACTCCATAGAAGTATGATTAGAGAGACAAAATTGAGATATAGAAATAAGGTTCTTTTTCATGTCAGGAACAAAGAGAACATTATGCAAGGCAAAAGTGTGTGATGGTGTATGAAGTGAAGAGAAACCAGTTTTAGAGATAGGAAGCCCGGTACCATCACCAATGACCATGTCATCTGTACCCGTGTAGGAGGAGTGGAGGTGGAGATTTCCAAGGTCGCTGGTAACATGGTGAGAAGCACCACTGTCTAGAAGCAAGCCCGGAGTCCCTGTGTTCGTGGAGGTCGCTAGATTGGTCCTCGGTGTCTAGCCACTGGCCGAAGAGGAAGTGGTAGCTTGAGTATTGGTGGCAACGAGCTGGTAGGAAGGACAACGAGCAACTGTGTGACCTTGTTGACGACAGCCTTAACATTTACCAAGATATGGACGTTGTTGTCGAGGAGTTGGTACCGGAGCCTGTTGTGAAGGATGTCGAGGTTGAGATGAAGCTTGGTAAGCATGCGAGGAGGAGTGCCGAGCATGCGAGTTGGTGTTCCTCGGAGTAGCAGGATTGGCATTGACTGAATGAGAGAAGGACGCAGGCTGAGACTGTTTCAGGAGCAGCTCGCGGTTGATGAGTTTTTCATGGAGCTCATCAAAGGATATGGGGTATCGCGTCCTTCAACCACATCCACTATGTGGTGGTAGTCATCATCCAACCCACCGAGGAAGATCTCAATTAGGTCCTCGTGGTCAAGCAGTTTGCCCAGAGTCGCGAGTTCATCAGCCCGACTTTTGACAGACTACATGTAGTCGGAGATTGACTGAGTTCCCTCGGTTGCTCGCTTGAGGTAATATTTGATCTGTTTGATGTGGCTGCGAGTTAGGCGAGCATAGGTGTGAGCCAGGATGTCCCAGGCTTCACGAGCAGTGGCGGCCTGTTAGAGTAGACAAAAAGCCAACAAGAGCCCCAAACAGGAGTTTGTCTTGGCGAATCCATGGCTGGTAGTGAGGGTTTGGGGTGGGGACATCCTTGGATGATTGAGCATCCTTGGTTAGGACTGTGGGAGGCGGGCATGGGTGTGATCCATCTACAAACTTGTAGAAATCATAACCAATAAGGGTAGCCTCAACTTGGAGTTTCCAAGCTATGTAGTTGGTGGAGGTGAGTTTGGTGATGTTGTGGTGGGAGATGTTGATGAGATCAAAGGTTTGAGTGGGATCAAGAGGGTTTTTAATGGTGAGGGAGTGATTTCCGTTAGCCATGGTGGAGGGTGGTTAGGGCGGCGGCTAGAGGATGAAGAAGAAGGTTTAGGAACAATGCTCTGATATCATGTAGAAATTGATAAAGTTTAGGAATAATGATATATCATTTCCATTGATTGAATCACCTATTTATAGGGAGAATTACAATTAGGGTTACATTTGGAGTATGGTACAAGAAACCTATACAAGGAAGGAAACATAATAAGTAAAGAACTATACAAGGTAATTACCACTAACTAATAATTACAAATAAACAAGAATAATAAATATATTATTCTCTAACAAATCTCACCAATGGATTAAGTGACGGAAAAGGATATCCAACCTAGATCTACTGGAGATTTTCTGGACAGAAGGAGAGAGAAGAAGGGAAAGAATATATATCAAAGAAAGAATATATATCAAGGAAAGTAGGGCACAGGGTAGCAGTGGTACACAAACTTAGTGGCTTGGCTTTCGGTTTTGCGCAAGACTCTAAAAGGGTCGCCCAAGAGATGGGCCGAGCTAGGCTTTGGGCTCACAAATTAATTAGAAGGCTGCCCAAAAAAATAAATTGGGCATCCATTTCTAACATTCTCCATGTTGGAGCAAGTGTTGGTTCACATAAATGGACTCACCAGGACATTTAACAGAAAGGTTCATCATCGCCTATCCATGTACTTGATCCAACACAAAGTAGGACCAAAGAAGGGAGAAAACAAAATTTCCAGCAACCACAAAAGAAACAGGAAATTCATAAAACTTAGCTAATTCATAAAACATAAACAAAAACAGCCAAGTTACCATAGTTGTTCACAAAGAACAACCATGGATTTCCGGGAAATCACAGAAAACGGGTCAGCCTCAATTACCGGGATCACCAGTATCAGACATCAAACTTTTCAAATAGTTTAGAAAATTTGCAGCAGGAAGGCGCGTAGTGTTCATATCAAGATTCAAGCTAGTATCAATTTTATCCAAGTAAATAATGCACTTAGCAACAACATCACGAATGAAATAAAAATGAGCATCAATATGCTTAGTTCTATACCACATTTTTACAAAGTTGAATACCTCTTTGAAAATCCGAAAACACTACAACTTTGTCTTTCAAAAAACCGATTTCAGAAATTAAGCCTTTTAACAAAAGCGTTTCTTTAATAGATTCGGCTATAGCTATGCATTCAGCCTACCAAAATATGTAGAAAAAATAAGGATAAAGTGGTAAAAGTGTTCCTAAAAACGAAAGTTTTGAAAGATGACAATTATTTAAGAACATGCGAAAAAGGAAAATATGACGATAATTTAAAAACGAAGGGAGTATCATTTTTATAGCTATATGATTTAACTTTAGAAATTAGAAAATTTACTTACTTTATCGACAAGGTATAGAGTTAAAGCATTTTCATGTATGAATTTTTAATATTTAAACATTTTTAGTTTAACACAATACAAAAATGAAAATGGGACTTCTTAGTAAAGAATGATAGTGAAACGCCCCAAACTTGAGTCCCACTACATGGGCCCATATCTAGCCACGTCACTACAAATTCAAACTTAAATAAAGACTAGTTAAACGTCGCCCAACCAGAATTACAAAAGTCTCCAATTTAAAATACAGTCATCCAAAATAAATTTCTAAACAAAGTCTACTAAATTTACTACATCTTCATTAAATTCCAAAACATATAAATATGACCTAAAAATCTTGATTTCTCCACCGGTATCCTCTACCTCAAACTTAGTCTTTAATATCGACCTGGAAGAAGAGGATTGTGAAGGGTGAGCGAACAAAACTCAGTAAGATCATACGTCGCCCCTCCGGTTTCTAAGGAGAGGTGACTCAAAGAATAATCATGCTGTATGTAAAACAAAGTTTAGATATTTTACAACTTGCAAAAAAAAAAAAAACAAGGATAGGTAACGAAAGACTTAAAATCCCTTTTTAAATTGAGAGTTCAAACAAAACAAATATGGATCAAATAAGTTTGTCATTACCGACTGTCTCATACCAGCCAGTAATAACCGAATATCAAAATATTTATTTAGATCATATAAGGGTCTATAGACCAAGAACCAAATCCCCCGAAGGGTACAATATTAAGGTATATCCGGATAACCGCACTCACATGCCAAGTGGTGCAATTTCAATTATTTCGAATGTTATCACGAAAATCCCCGTGACGGGTTGTTCATACTTAGTGATCATAAATAATTTCAAAACATGAATAGTACTGTCAATGTACTATTATTAAAACGTAATTTATATCAAAATTCGTCATTTTTAATACCAAAGAGGATACCGACAAGGTTTACAAATACAGAACAATTTCTCAATAACAAAGATATTTCATGAAAATCAAAGTATACATGAAATTTGTGAAAACGAAGGTATAACGAAGATATTCAATAAAGCTAACGACGGAGTCAAAGCAATTACCGACATGAGGTCGGGCATGGCAAATGAAAGAAAGCATAATTCCAATAATTTGCGGAAGCCTAACATTAAAAGTATTTTTATACTTTTTCAAAGAACCTTAAAGAAACGTAATCTCTTACCTTGATATGCTTAGCAACGATAAACCCCAACACGTACTAATCTCGATTGCCCAAATCTAAAATTTCAACGTAACACAAGTTACTAACTAATATTAAATCTAAAAATTAATTTAATGCTAATCATAATTATTTCTTGACAAATACCCTAACAAACATGTAATCAGATTAATTTACTATTGCTTATAAAATGTATACCCACACTTGGTTACCACCTAAAACAACATGAACCAATTCAACACCCTCCTGCCACGCACCTCCTCATCAAAGCCACAACACCAATATATTTTTTTTAATCTCACTTTCTAGTTAAATATTAAAATTGGCATGATCCTCCAAATTAATAACAAAGCAATAAGGTAATATTATTAAACAAGTATGGTGAGGAAAAGAAGAACAACCCAACATTCGACGACTTACAGCTCAGTCTCTATGGATTCATTTCTTTTCTTCCTTCACTTCCTGCACCATTAACACACTATCACTTTCCCCATCTGCTGTCGTCTCTTCTCTTTCTCTCTAGCTCACGGCCGTCGCACAGTTGTATTCTTTTCTCCATTGTTCTATTTCCTCTCTTCTCTACTTATTTATATAAAACCCTACCAGGTTTTCTAACCCTAAACCAAAATCCTAAAATTAACTGGACCGAGATTAATTAAGTAATATTAATGAAGAATTAGCATTAAAGTTTTAGTCAAAAGTGGGCCTAGCCCAATCCAATTCAATTGATTACTAAATAGCTCAAAAACAATTTAATTAACCCAAACCATTATGATATTAATTAAATATGTCCAAAACAAAATTTTAATTAACACAATTTAATATTTTTAATTAAAATTAGCGGGGTATTACATTCTCACTCCGTTAAAAGAAGTTTAGTCCCTAAACTTACACACCTACTCAAACGAAGCTTATATACTTTTCTTGTAAAAATTCATTGACTTCCCAAGTGGCGTCCTTCCAGTTAGTCTAATAAACCCGATTAAGGTCTTACTCAAGACAGATCATCTAGTATCACATATATATCGATTGAAGCCCAAAACCAAATTTCGAAGGACATACATATTTTTCTTTCAAAATGGCTCGTAAAACCTAGTAAATAAATGACAAAGATCTAATTGTCAAGAAGCTCATGTAATAAATTATGATTTCCTGTCAATTTTGATGAGTTTGAATTTTTAAAACTATTACATTCTCCCCATCTTCAAGAATTTGGTCCTCCAAATTTACCAAACTTACAATCACAAATTATGTTCATCACGCTTACATTGCAACCTCTAAGTACAACCAATCACTTTTTACTAGCATGAATGTTTCGTCATAAATGCGATGAGACCTCACTATAAGAACACTAAATTCCCTACGCAACTTTTACTTCCAACTCTTTAATACCTTGAGTTGAGTCTATTCAAATTTCAAGGTGTGGCACGAAATTTACATTTATCGTCAACTCCGTACCATCAAGACATCCACAAACAAAATCTGAAACCTTAAGTTTCCCCTAAATCACAACATAAGTTATCCTCTAATGCTTTTGATAAGCACCTTATTATTCTATCAAAAGAAACTACTTATTCACGTCCAAAATGTTGATTCATGTTCCTCCTAAAACTTGAAGTAGACCAAAATATCATAGTGAACCCGGTCACGTACCAATCGAAAACTCTTAGTGTCTCCAACGACCTAAAAGTCCTAAAAGCAAACAACCAAACCATTCCCAAAATTTTGTCGAACTCATAAATGTCTAGAGGAACCAAATCGATGTGCATCCTCTAGTCCCAAACTCAAAGGGCAGGATCAAATATAGGGGTAACTAAAACGTACCCCATGGTCCTCGTATCTATAACAAAATTAAAGTATAAGTTTTGGGGTGACAATTTAATAGGTCATGCAAGTGAGATAATATGATTGAGTATGAAACACTAGGATCAATAAAAACTTAAACTTTGCAAAGATAAAGTTGCATGGTACCTGTCACAACATCACTATTTTCCGAGCATCTAAAGAAATCTTCGTGTAAACCTTCCTTGGGCTTATCCTTGTCCACACTAATATATCCTTTGGTGAAGGTGGCCTTGAGTAATTCAGGGCAACTCTTGATCATGTGCCCCACCTTGCCACAGTTGAAGCACGCTCCAGTCTTTCAATAGCAGGATTTAGTCCTATGCCTTCCTCCACAAGTATGACATACTAAAATCGTATTATAACTTCGGTTTAGGTCATGATCTGGAGTTGGTTGTGTGGTTATCTTGTTGTGATTGTCCTTTGTACCTTGACCTTTAGTATATTTACACCTAAGTGGCTCTTGGCAGTCCTTTATCTTATGTCCATCACCCCCGCAGTTGAAACAAGCTTGATTTTTCCAGTGACAATTCTTGCAGGGTGATTCTTACCACACCAACGACATTTCATTGTCTTAGTGATATGGGTACTCTTTTGCTTAGCGCTCGTAATCACTTTTAGTACCTTATTCATATAATAGTTGCGTTCTTTATGAGCCTTTCTAACTTCCTCCACAACTTGCATCCGAGTTTCACTTAGCTCAACTTTCATCACATTCAGTTGTTCCTCGAGACGCCCAACCATATCTCGTTGCATGACCATTCCAATGTCACCTATAATATGAGGCTCACCACAATGTTCAAGTGTGATTCTTGCCCCCATATCACCAGTCCTCGTATTGGGTGGCTCATCTTGTCCACTGAGCTATAGATTAAGCCTCGTTGACATCCCAACAGAAATCTTAACTTCTGAGAGTTGCTTAGTCGACTTCTCCAACTCCAAATCCATCAATGTGTTATTACCCGACATACTCTAGCCTGACATCCTAATATCACCACAAAAGTCAAGTATCAAAGATTATTCAGACTAGTGTATCAACTAACAAAATTTGGACCTAAAGTTAAATTTAACGCAACCAATTGAATTTCCTCGAATTCCAAGAGTGTGGTATAAGCTTAACGTATAATTTTTTTTCCTTCATCATTCTCAAACAAAAACATAAATACGTTAGGCACATAGAGTCAAACATAATCCTAAAGGATCACTAACTCAAGATATATCCCTACTCCTACTTAAGTGTACAACCGAATGTACAACATCTATCAAACAAATGAGACCAGAGAACGAATTTTCTTAATACTTATCAAGAAAGATGCCTCAATACTCCAAAAGATCAAACCAATGGTTTTCTAACAATTTCAGACATATGAATTTAAATATAAATCATTAAGCCAAACGGTATTCAAAGAGTCACAGAGACGGAAAAAGACGATAGCCTACATGCCCTTTTTAGTGACTTATCAGTTTCCTAATCTCATAAAAAATCCAATAGATATATAAACCCTAATGAAGTAAATCGATAACAAGGCCTACATGCATAATGATGAACTTAATGCTACATGGTAGACAATGGTGTAATAATATCATAATTTTATTATATCGTCAATTTCTAATTCTAATTGTTTCCAAATACTCAGACCAATCAGATCTAAAGCCTAAAACGTAATTAAAAAAATCTTATCGAGAAGGATATTTCAATACCTTAAAGAATCAAACTTAGACTTATCTATCTGATCTCAAACATAAGTATTCAAACACCTCAAAGAGTTACACAAACGAAAGAAGAGATGGTGGCCTAAATATCTCTCTATCCGTCTTTATTAACATTTTCATCGTACAATATCTAACGTAAGTCCCAATGAAGCAACGTGATAGTAAAGCCCACTTAACATTAGTAGAAACTTAAAGCTACCATCAGTTCTCAATGAACAAAATCATAATCTTAATACTATTATAATTTTCTAAATCTAATGGTTTCTAAATCCTAAGACCAATAGGATCTGAAACCTAAGCTCTGATACCAATCTGTAACGCCCCAAACTTGAGTCCCACTACATGGGCCCATATCTGGCCACGTCACTACAAATTCAAACTTAAATAAAGACTAGTCAAACGTCGCCCAACCAGAATTACAAAAGTCTCCAATTTAAAATACAGTCATCCAAAATAAATTTCTAAACAAAGTCTACTAAATTTACTACATCTTCATTAAATTCCAAAACATATAAATATGACCTAAAAATCTTGATTTCTCCACCGGTATCCTCTACCTCAAGTTTAGTCTTTAATTTCGATCTGGAAGAAGAGGATTGTGAAGGGTGAGCGAACAAAGCTCAGTAAGATCATACGTCGCCCCTCCGGTTTCTAAAGAGGGGTGACTCAACGAATAATCATGTTGTATGTAAAACAGAGTTTAGATATTTTACAACTTGCAAAAAAAAAAAATCAAGGATAGGTAACGAAAGACTTAAAATCCCTTTTTAAATGGAGAGTTCAAACAAAACAAATATGTATCAAATAAGTTTGTCATTACCGATTGTCCCATACCAGCCAGTAATAACCGAATATCAAAATATTTATTTAGATCATATAAGGGTCTATAGACCAAGAACCAAATCCCCCGAAGGGTACACGAATCCCCTAAAGGGTACACAAATCCCCCGAGAGTACAATATTAAGGTATATCCGGATAACCGCACTCACAGGTCAAGTGGTGCAATTTCAATTATTTCGAATGTTATCACGAAAATCCCCGTGACGGGTTGTTCATACTTAGTGATCATAAATAATTTCAAAACATGAATAGTACTATCAATGTACTATTATTAAAACGTAATTTATATCAAAATTCGTCATTTTTAATACCAAAGAGGATACCGACAAGGTTTACAAATACAGAGCAATTTCTCAATAACAAATGTATTTCATGAAAATCAAAGTAGACATGAAATTTGCGAAAACGAAGGTATAACGAAGATATTCAATAAAGCTAACGACGGAGTCAAAGCAACTACCGACATGAGGTCGGACATGACAAATGAAAGAACGCATAATTCCAATAATTTGCGGAAGCCTAACATTAAAAGTATTTTTATACTTTTTCAAAGAACCTTAAAGAAACGTAATCTCTTACTTTGATATGCTTAGCAACGATAAACCCCAACACGTACTAATCTCGATTGCCCGAATCTAAAATTTCAACGTAACACAAGTTACTAACTAATATTAAATCTAAAAATTAATTTAATGCTAATCATAATTATTTCTTGACAAATACCCTAACAAACATGTAATCAGATTAATTTACTATTGCTTATAAAATGTATACCCACACTTGGTTACCACCTAAAACAACATGAACCAATTCAACACCCTCCTGCCACGCACCTCCTCATCAAAGCCACAACACCAATATTTTTTTTTAATCTCACTTTCTAGTTAAATATTAAAATTGGCATGATCCTCCAAATTAATAACAAAGCAATAAGGTAATATTATTAAACAAGTATGGTGAGGAAAAGAAGAACAACCAAACATTCGACGACTTACAGCTCAGTTTCTATGGATTCATTTCTTTCTTCCTTCACTTGTTGCACCATTAACACACTATCACTTTTCCCCATCTGCTGTCGTCTCATCTCTTTCTCTCTAGCTCATGGCCGTCGCACAGTTGTATTCTTTTATCCATTGTTCTATTTCCTCTCTTCTTTACTTATTTATATAAAACCCTACCAGGTTTTCTAACCCTAAACCAAAATCCTAAAATTAACTAGACCGATATTAATTAAGTAATATTAAAGAAGAATTAGTATTAAAGTCTTAGTCAAAAGTGGGCCTAGCCCAATCCAATCAATTAATTACTAAATAGCTCAAAAACAATTTAATTAACCCAAACCATTATGATACTAATTAAATATGTCCAAAACAATTATAATTTTAATTAACACAATTTAATATTTTTAATTAAAATTAGCGGGGTATTACAGATAGGGTGGTGTAAATTTGCAATCTTATAATACAATAGAGTTCAGTCAATATTGACTGAGGCTCTTCGGCGGTCAGGTGTAACGATCCGAGTCCGAAAGTCTGGTCCGCTACGTGTAGCCAGTTACTAGCCCACTAAGCACACAGCTCATTGGGTCATCAGGCCCACCACAAGCCGACCCAAAAGTCCATGGATGATGTTGGTGCTTAGTAGTAAAGTGTGACCACCTTATCAATTGCAAACAATTCCCACACATATCCGATGTGGGATGTGGGTATTACAATCTCCTCGACTTAAATTCTTGACGTCCTCGTCCAGGTCAAATGCTACCCCCAGAGATGCGAGGTTCAGTAGGTGACTCGTACATGGATCAAGAGGTGGCTCCCACCTTCTGTGGTGTAGGACTTTGGCCCGAACAACACTTTGTTCCCACATTTCCGGTCGGGACCCGTTCTGATACAATTTGTAACGCCCTGAGCCTGAAAAGCCCGACCTACTACGTGTAGCCCATACATTGGCCCACTAAACACATAACACATTGGGTTATCAGGCTCACCACAAGCCGACTCAAAAGTCAATGGATGATGTTGGTGCCCAGTAGTAAATTGTGACCACCTTATAAATTGCTAACAATTCCCATACATATCCGATGTGGGATGAGAGTATTACAGATCCGACTGCATGATCCAACGGTTGTGGGTTAGTTACGAATAATCCCTTACAAATAACCCCTCAACTATGGGTCGAGTTTGGATTGCCCCTCAACTACCACTTGAAATAATGTACGCCTCAATTAAGTATTATTTTTATCATAATACATACTGACACCTCAAACCATGCTTTAGGCACGAACATATAGTTCTAGTATTTGACATTTAAGTAGGTCTCCTGTAAAACAATCTTACGGATTTTAATTCGTAAAACAAAATCTCATTCTTTCACATTTCCACCCACCAACACACGGTGGGTCGGGTAAGGAGGCTTTGTCTTTCAAAGAAAATTTGTAAAACCGTCTTACCTAAGTTTTTGCATTTACATTTTGGGTATGTTTGGACACCTCAATTCCATAGCTTAGAATTGGAATTAGGACTTCCAAAACTAATTCCGTTGTTTGGCAACACAGTTAAAATTTGGAATTGGAATTGAGTTGTAATTCCAAATGTCTCAATTCTACAAAACTAATTTTATACTTATAAATTCAAATAATTTAAATTTTAAATTTTGGTTCATTACTATACACAATATCAACTCATCTTCCTTTTATCACCACCTCCACCTACGACCATTGTTGTCGCCCACTAACTCTGACCACCGCCGTCATCCACCATTAACATTGGTCATTCATAATGATTAATAACCACTACCAATATGCTAAACTAGATATTTGATATATTAATGAAATTTTATTTTAAGTATGTAGAATTATAATTGAATTCTACATGTTATCAAAACCATAAAATTGTTATAATTTGAATATTTATTGAATTCAAAAGCAATGCATTCAATTGAGTCTTTTATGTTTGTCAATATTAGGCCCTGTCTGTTACCGCGTTTTGGAGGAAAACGCTGCTCAAACCACTCCGATTTAGCCATCAGAGTGTATCAATGTCGTGGTTATGGAACACTATAAATTATAGCTTTTTCAAAAACGCCATAAGCAAAACACTCACCTCCCACTGGACCCAAAGTACCCTTGTATTTTCCTTCGTTTATCTCCTCTTATTCTTCTCGATTGTAAAATTAACATAGCCTAAAAATATACCCACCTCTTTCTTTCCTCAAGCTGCTACCTTCAAAAGGAAGGAGATGATCGGGGATGGAGGAGATGAGGAGGCAAGGGGAAATGGAGGAGTAATTGGATTTGGAGAGAGAGACTAGAGAGGGAGGAGCGCGAAGGCGAGAGAAATAGGGACCGATTTGTTGAGAAAGAAAGAGAGAGAAATAAGGATTGAATTTGAGGAAATAGGGACTAATTTGTGACAAAAGAAATGGAGAGAAAGAGAGGGACCGAAGGAGGCGATTAAGTCTGGAAAAAAGAACCTGGCTCGGTTTGAATGTTAAAGTGGGTTTGGGGAAAGGAAGGGATGAGTGATATTTTGGGTTGGGAATTAAGCAATTTATATTTTCAAATTATCCTTTAGCTTTCTCTTTTATTTATTTCTTCTCCTTTTTCTTATTTAGATTTAAATACATAATTTGTAACTTTGACATAAAATTTACTTTTTGGTATTCATATTTTTTTTTTGAGATTTACAATTTATGTAATGAAATCCAATTGTTAGATTTAAAATTTTAAGCTTGTAAATTGTAATTTGATCATAATTTTAATATTTTAGATTATTAGGTGATATTTAATATTAATATATATGAAGGTTTTTTCTCGCATGATTTTCAGTTGTGCTTAAACGCTGCACCAAACGAATCCTTAGTTCACTACTTTTTTGTGACAAAAGAAGTAAGTTAAAAAATGTTATTTAAAGAAAAATAGAAAAATACAGAAAAATCAAAGAAATATCTAAAAACACAATAATAAGAAAACAAGAGAGAGGAGAGAGAAAGTGAGCCTAGAGGAGCTCGTGTTCTCTCTCTCTCGCTCTCTCTCTCCATGTAGATGAAACCCTAATTTTCTCCGTCTCTCTGTAATCTGCAACTCACCCCTTCTCTAATTCTAGGGTTTCTCCATCTCAAAATTTCCGAGTATTTTTCTCTCAAATCTAATCCTGTCAACTATTTCTATACACGCCAAGAATTAGGTTTTTTTTTTTCCCGAACGAAAACCGCAATCAGATCTATCCTTGTTCAATTATGAAATAATATATAATACGAACACAAATACATCTAGATATATATGTATAGGGATCGAGGAGGAGGAGGATCGTCGGCGAAGACGGATATGGTGGGGGGAGGGGGAGCGTTGGATCGGAAAAGAATAAACGATGCGTTGGATAAGCACTTAGAGAAGACTTCTCCTTCTACTTCTAAGACTTTGAACAAGGATAAGGATAGGTTGTCTATACCATCTACTTCTACAGCTGCTGGTGGTGGTGCTAAATCGCAACCGTTGGACCACCGTGACAACCGCTCTTCTTCTACTCTCACCACCAAAAACAAAGGCTCCGATGGTTTGTTCTTTTCTTTATTTTATTTCCCTTTTTGTTTTTCTTGTGCTAGAAATGTTAGTTATGAGTTGTTATATGTTGAAGGTTTTTTCTCTTGGAGTAGGATTTGATTGTGCTTTATTACACTAGCATTCTTGTGTTTGTAGATGGATTTGTATTTTGTCTAGTTTTATAGCTCAAAAGGACGTTTTTATAAACTGTTTTTTATTTCCATTGTCAGAGTTCATTAAGAAATGCCCTAAATTTATATTTAATTTATATACTAATTTTTTGATGGTGGTTTTGAATAAGAAATTACTTTAAGATAATTACAAATGCTTGAAAATAAAACTCAGAATTTGAATTTTAGATACTAATACGTATCAGTTCTGAAAATGCCAGACAAACAGAGCCCATGTTCTTGGAAATGGGTCCTATTATGGATATGGAGTATATGAATTTATTCTTGATATAAGTGTATTAGCTAATAGGGCTGTGATTCCCTCCTCCCCCCCCCCCACCCCAAATTTTGCTGTGGCAGTGTTGTTTTCTAGAAATTGGCTGTATGCTATTGGTGTTGTGAAAGTTTTATGATTGGTTACACAGTTTAGTTTGTTGTGAGTGAAGCTTGCTCTTTGCAAGGACAATGGCAATGATGGATAGAAATATGATTGGTGAAATTATGTAGCTCATTCAGCTAAAAAGGCACTGTTTTTTTATTACCTTCCCTGGATTGTTTCTGTAAATGGATTATATGGCCTTTGGTATTATGAATTTTTATCAATTGAGTGCTGGGTGTAGTTTGATTCAAGTGTAACTTGCACTCTACGCGGACAGGGACTAGGATGAATGGAAGCATTGTTTGGGAGATTATTAATTGGGCACCGAGTGTAGGTTGACTCGGGTGGAACTTGCATCCATAAGGCCTGTGACTAGAATGAATTGTAGCATGGTTGGGAAATTATTAATCGTGCGCCGAATGTAGTTTGCCGCAGGTGAAACTTATTCTCTGTGATGTCACTGACGAGGGTGGATGGAAGAATCTTAATGGGAGAATGGAGATTATTAATTGGGTGCCGGGTGCAGGTTGCCTGTGATGAAACTTACTCTTACGAGAGACACTGACTAAGGTGAATAAACATGATATGGAAGATGAAGTGCTGTTTGATTATTTGTGTAAATGCCTCGAGATTGAAATGCCATATTTCTGAGGTAAAATTCAGGATGTAGAATCTATATGTTTGTTCCAGCAGAATGAAACATAAGGGGTTTACCAAATGGTCAGTTGCTCAGACTGACTGGAAAGTACTAAGAGCATTGTTCTGCTATAAGTTTTTATTGGAATCATGAGGATGCTACTGCTAGTCCTTTTAACAGCTCTCAACTTGTTTACTTTACTTTTTTCCCTGTACAACTGTGCTTCTTTGGCTCATTTGATAATTTGGAGTTGTACTATGAACATTTTGATTTTTGACTGTATCTCAGTTTGGCTCCTTGAAAAGATGAATTAGATGCTCGCTAGTGAACTGGGTGGTACACTGATAGGAATGAGTGTAAAATAGGTTCTGGTAATAGTTAACTGATTTTTAAAATGATTCTTCATGTGCATTACCAAAAGTTGTTGATATTTTGTGCATCTAGTGCTTGGCACTTCTCGTATCAACTTCTTTATTTAGAACGGTTACAGCTGGCTATTAATGAACTAATGTCTCTCCTTATCATATGCAATAATCAAAACCTGTATGTTTCGTGATTTGTTTATTCCTGAGGTGAGGCCTCATGACGTGATTTGACCTTGAATTAATCAATTGCTTATTGTATGCAAGTTGTAAAAACAGTGCTTATATACCAATATGTTAAATAGCCGTAAATACGCTGTGCATACTTATTTCATGAAGTTTGATATGTTAGTTTTTGTTGTTGCTGCAGAGGAATCTGAAACAGACAGTGAAGAATCTGATGTCAGTGGCTCTGACGGGGATGACACATCTTGGATTTCATGGTTCTGCAATTTGCGAGGAAATGAATTTTTCTGTGAGGTTGATGATGAGTACATCCAAGATGATTTTAATCTTTGCGGGTTAAGCAGTCAGGTTCCTTATTATGATTATGCACTTGATCTTATTCTGGATGTGGAGTCTTCTCACGGTAAGCTTCCTCATGTCTAAATTATGAGGTTACATGTCTTTGGGCTAAATATCCTTGGCAAAAGTTTGGATTTATTTATCTTTTGTAATTCTAAGTAGAATATGCAAACTAATCTCTGAATATCATGTAACCATGCATCAAAGGGTGGAGAGTTGGAATCACTAAGCCAAATTTCTATAAATAATAAATCACACTGTTGCAGCGTAGTAGGAAGACTTCTAATGTCAGGATGCACTAAATTTACTAATGAAAGTTACCCAGTTTTTTTCTTTTATCTTATTTCTCTTGGGGTATCTTTTTTTTTTGGGGGGGGGGGAGGGAGAGGGGGATGTTTTGTGAGAGTTGGGGTCTGCAAATGCTGTGAAGCCCTGAAGGAGGAAATCACTATGCTAGTATGCAATTACCGGGGTAATGAACCTGTCTTGATAAAGATTGTGAAGCTAACTAAGTTTTTGACTTGAAAAATCATCGGTATTACATTAGACTCAAAATATAGAAGACTGCTTAAGCTCTTAAAATTATAGGTTTTATAGCAAATCAAATTTATCCTTAAAAAGTTCGACTTCAAAGCGTGGACTGTTTGAGCAGAACGGAGTCAGTTTCTTGGGAAAATATTGTTGTGTATTGAACCTTGTCTGACAGTGTAACAACTCAAGTTCAGCCTAGCAGGCTTGATATGCAGGGTTTTTTTCGCTGCTCCTCAACCTTAAACATAAATAAGCCTCTTTTCTTAGACATGCTGTGGTTTGTCAATATAGTTAGAATTGCTTTAGCATATATAAGAAACAGTTATGTAACCTATCTAACAATTATGAATATCAAATCCATTGTTGACATTTTGATTGCTTTGTTAGTTACATGTACTCTCTCTCTCTCTCTATGTATGTATATCTATATATATGTATGTTTGTATAGATCTATAATTTCATTAGATTGTCATGTTTGTGCGATGTGCAGGAGATATGTTCACTGAAGAACAGAATGAATTGGTTGAATCAGCAGCAGAGATGTTATATGGTCTGATTCATGTGCGATACATATTGACCAGCAAAGGAATGGCTGCAATGGTATGATTTTAAGTTGGATATTCTCTCATCTGTTTTATTGTTTTCTGATTTTGGGCATCAATGTTAATTTTTTTTCCATTGCATAATGTCCTAGTTATACAGTCTTATATGAAATTCTGCAGTTAGAGAAGTACAAAAACTACGATTTTGGAAGGTGCCCGAGAGTTTACTGCTGTGGACAGCCATGCCTTCCTGTTGGCCAGTCGGACATCCCGCGGTCAAGTACGGTGAAGATATACTGCCCCAAGTGTGAAGATATTTACTACCCTCGATCCAAGTACCAAGGCAGTATCCTTTGTATGGGTTGGTGCCATTGGCTACTTGTTTATTCATTGCTTTAGAATGGCTTTCTTATCTTCAGATTTTATTTTAATTTATTTGGAAAGGTTTTTCTTAAAGCTTTTATCATGTCCCTGTTTTTTAACTCATAAGAAGTTTGATTGGGAATCTGTGGCCTATATGTTTGTGGTTTTGTGAATTGAGTAGCACTACGGCATGTGGTTGTTAGACTCCTCTTATAAGTAATCAGGTAACTTGAGTTTTTTTCATGTGGATATGTTTATATGGCTGTACCTACTCAATTTGACTCAATGCAGTCCCTATTGCTTGAGTAGGCTTGCATGAATTGTTAACCATTGTGTTTTGTCCGAAGCAGTCATCATCATGTGACCCAGACATGCGCTCGTGTCCTCGAGTGTTATCGTCACTGTCAGTTTTGGTCTTCCATGACACAGTTACATTATTTGATATTGATATTGCCATGCTTACCAAGTGGAGCAAGATAGGGAACTACATTGTGTCCAAACCATCTAAAAAAATTCTTTCATATTATCTCTTATTGGGCTACTTTTAGGGTTTCACAAATATGTTTATATCAATTTTATCATTTTCAGTTTTACGGCACATCCATTATTGCAATCTTGTTATGACTACTCATATTATTAACATGTTATCTCCACAACATAATATATGAAGAAAATATGTAATAGGTAACCTGTAGTGTATTCTTTTGTAGGCCCATAATTTTGTTTGAAAATATGGTTGCATTTTAATGTGCATTACATGTCTGCCCATCCTTTTTTCTGTTGTGCCTTATGTTATTTAATAGTTTTTTTCTTCTTCCTGATACGTGTATTCTCTAGTCCGGTTCCAGTATATGTAGCTTAAAGTAAGGTGACAAGTTTATTCCTCGACTTTTGTCAAAGATATTGATGGTGCTTATTTTGGAACAACATTTCCTCACCTGTTCTTGATGACTTACGGCCACCTAAAGCCGCAAAAGGCGACACAGAGTTATGTCCCAAGAGTTTTTGGCTTCAAGCTCCACAAGCAGTGAAACGAGTCTCTCGACAGATGAATTACTTTGAGATCTTGTCCGGCTATCAGTGGGGCCTATGATCTCATATCTGACAGTGTACAAGTGGTTTTAACAAGTCAGGTTAAGCGGCGCTGTAGGTCCAAAGTTGTGAAAACCAATGTATTGATGGAGAAATGATTCTCTGGCCTATTTGTCTAGCAAACTTGTCTTTTAAAAGTCTGTCAACGATTTTAACAGAAAGTTGTTAGGCTATTTTTTGTTTACCTTTTAGTTAACTTTTTTTTTTCTTTTTTCCCAATTAACAGGGTTGAAAATTGTATGAAATGATTCCCCGTGTAGTTCTTGTTAGTTATCTGTTTGTTTAATGTTGCGGTGTGAGCTGGTATATGGTCCGAGGTAGTAGTACAAATTTCAGCAGAGATGTCCGAAGAAGAGTTTTATGATGAAACTATTCCTTTAGTCGATAGCACTGTAGCTTGTAGACTTGTGCCTCTTCCTTGTCCAAAGTGCATACCTCTTGATTTGGACACGACCATCCTCTCTGCTATCAATCTTCTTGAGGCTATTGTAATTTACATAGTTGTTTTACGTTTCCCCATGGTTAGAAATTGTAATTTACATTGTTCTTTCCAGCACAAACTAGAGTTGTGATGACTATGTACAAGAATGAAGCAGCAAAACAGTGTTAGCACAAGAGAAACAATACAATTGAATAATACGCGTCGCTGGGGTTTAGCCTTTGCTCGATCCAGCTAGCACTTATGTTATGGATCCCCAAATATACTGTATCAATATAGTTAAGTCCGACAGAGAGCCAAAGCAACCTCATGAAGACCCAACACCCCCCCGCGGGAATCACAGTACCACAACACACTGTTGAACGCATTTCCTTACAAACATCGTTTTGCTTTTATAAACTTGAGTAGTTGTCAAAAAATCAGTTATATCATTTGATTCAAATTGAATCAAACCAAACCCCCATAATAAATTAATATTAATAAATATTTTGATATTACATTTATTATTATATAACTAAATTTTTCACTTTTTATATTACGTATATTATATAACTAATAGTTAAATGTATAATTTATTTGGATGAGTAATTCTTGTACAATAAAGTTTATAAAAAATGAACATAAAATATATTTTTGGTCCAATTATTCCAAACCCATTCTTACACTAAATTCAAAGTCTGACTTATTAGGTCTCTCCCTCTCTCATTCTTTGTAATTTCTTTTTATCTATCAAAGCTTCGATCTCTCCAGCATCTCCTCTGATTTCTCTATCTCTGTCTCTCTCTATCTCTATCCAACCCCTTCCTTCATTTCCCCCAAACCCACTCTGTTTTTTAGGGATAAATCCTTATACACCCTATTTCTTTGTTTTACATTTTCTTCCTTTTCCTATTTATCTTCAATAAAATATTTGCCCCAATTATTAGATTTAAATCCCTAGCCCCAACATTTGAGTTATAATTCCAGATTTCTGCAGGTTCACTTACAAGCAATGACATTTTATTTTCTTCTTCGTCACCGCCCTCATTCGATCTAGTTGTAGAACACCCATTTTCTTCCATCAATTTTATTTTCTTCTTCGTCGCGAGCAACAATTGCGAAGTTCATGTATCTGCCGACAGTTCGAAGAAGCCACCGTCGTTGAATGAAGCGACACCACTGTTGAAAATGCATAACATTCACTGTTACCGGGCATAAAAAAGAGGAGTGGAGGAAACAATTGTGGATGTTTTCGTCCACCAACCTTCCGAGAGCGATTTTTAAAAGGCGTTTAAAAGCAATAGAAATCAAGGGTTATTTTTGGGGGAAAATCTAATTGACTACACCATTTGGTTAAGTCAGATATTTTAATTGAATTAAAAGTTAACTAACATTGTGAGCAAGTGAAAGATACCAAATTATTTGAGTTGCCACATCGTCTTATGCACACTTTTGAGTACTCTTATCTTTACTTTTAAATTATTTGTTATTTATATTTTTAATGCTCATTCATACGTATGTGTAATTGACTAAAATTATTTAGAGATTAAGATTAAATTATTTTAAAAAATTTAATGAATGAGATTCATTCTCATATTCACATGTGTTAGAGTAGTTATCTACTTTTGATTTTCTATTTTCTCTCAACATGTTAAAAGTCAACCCCTATAATTAATATTATGAGCAGTTACACTCTGAGATTAATCTTCTAAACCATTATCCTTTACAAAACATCAACTTTACATTAATATAATCTCACAATAGAGCTCAATTGATCGACTGAGACTTATCTGGCCATACGGGTTGATTCCGCCGTAAAATCAAACGTCAATAAGTCAGTTATATATAACTCTTTACAAATAACCCACTTCAACTATGGATAAAATTCGAATAACGCCCTTCAATTACTACTTAAAATAATGTACACCGGCCTCAACTGTAATATATTTTTTAAAATCGCACTTTCTATTTAGACGTTGATGTTTTAATTGATGAAATCAGATATAATGACACCGTATCATAGATACGAATATGGACACGAAGATCTAACTGATTACAAACCATGCAGTAAAAATAAAGTGATCCTAAAAAATAAAAATAAAAATAAAAATAAAAATAAAAATAAAAATAAAAATAAAAATAAAAATAAAAATAAAAATAAAAATAAAAATAAAAATGTTATACAAGGGGTTTTAGAGAACACCGCACACCCTAAACCTCGGTGTTAATTTTTTTCTTCTAAAGTGGGGAAAAAGCCATGGGGAGGAGAGCCCCCGGCGCCGGAGCTAAGCCACCGTCGTTAATCCATAGAGTCCTTCGTCTTCGTATTGAAGAGTACCGCAAAAACCACGCCGACACCGATTCCGACGTCGATGACCTCGTCGGATACCTCCGCACAGCTTTCCCGCAGTACACCCGCCACAACATTCACAAATTCACCAATGACGTTCAACTAGCCCTAGACGACATAACCGCCTCACCCGCCGCCGCCAGGCATAAATCAAACGTCAATGACCGGCCCTCCACCTCGACGGACAGCCTCCATACGCCTGTTCACAAGAGGAGGAAGAAAATTATCAAGGGTAGAGAGAGATTTCGAGGTGTGGAAACTTCTGGTTCTTCGGTTGAAATGTTGGACGGCGACGTGTCGACATCGGACGATGCAATTTACGAAGAAAAATTAGAGCCCAAGTTTGATTTGACCAAGTCAATGCTTCTAAAGAGTTACACTGCATTGAAAAATTCCTCAACAAAATCAAAACAATTGGAAGAAAAGAATGTTGAATTGGAGGTTGTTAATAACAATAAGGAAACTAAGAAGGTTGATTTTATACATGGGGGATTGGGAGGAATTGTGGGGAAAGGGAAAAGTTTGAGCAATGTTGGTGATGGAGAGGGGAGTGGGACTGATGGACCGAGGTTTCGAGACATTGGTGGGATGAAGGGAGTGGTGGAAGAGTTGAAGATGGAAGTGATTGTGCCTTTGTACCATCCTCAGTTGCCAAAGTGGCTTGGGGTTAGGCCCATGGCGGGGATTTTGTTGCACGGACCACCCGGGTGCGGGAAGACTAAGTTGGCACATGCCATTGCTAACGAGACCGGTGTTCCGTTTTATAAGATTTCAGCTACCGAGTTGGTGTCTGGTGTTTCAGGTAGTACTTGTTTCTTTCTGGATTTAAAAGTTAGGATTTTGTTTGACACAAGTTCTTCGTTGATTGTTTTGAATATAATTTGGTGATTGAATCTGTCGTGATGAATTTATGTTTGCACTGAGTGATTTTTCTCGAATTGACCTGTATCCTGTGTTAGCTGGCAATCTGTTTTCCATGGTACTGTGATTATCTTAATAATCAATTGAACCCTATTAAATTAAATCTTATAAATCACTTACAATGGCTAGTTGATTTTAAGATTGTTTACTTGAAGTTTAGAGCTAGCAAAGTGGTTATAGGGTGGCTTGTGGAAACCTTTAGTTGGTCAACTTTCTCTCCCGAAACACTAATAGGGTGCATGTTTTGGAATATATTGAAGCTGTTGCCTTCTGTTACGGGATGATCTATAAAATATATTATTTTGTAATATATTTTCTTTTTGCTGTAGATTATTCTTTTTGCATTTTCAGCTCCTAATACATTTAATATTCAACTTTGTATTTACAAATGTTCTGCTTTGCTGGTTGGTAGATGACCGTAGAGGTTGAGGATTTTCAACAGGGAGAATGTGTGACTTTTGAAATGTGTTAGTTTCTTTAGATTTATTGTAACTTAGATATCTATGATTTCATAGTAATTAGTAATATAAACACGCTAACTGGTGAGAGAAACTCTCAGTAATGGCCTTTCCTTGTCAGAGATTGTAGGGAGACTTGTTGGCTTCTGAATGGATTGCTTAGGATTTAGGGCTACTCCAGTAAATGTTCTACTTCTGCCAAATTTGGATAGGCTACATTCTGCTATTGCCTCCATTGAGACATACTCCCTCCGTTCCAAAATGTATGTCGTTTTGGAGTTTTCACACAGACCAAAGAAACTTATTGTAAAGATTAAGCTGCCCTTATTTACTTTACTCCAAACATTAATGAGGTGTCTTTTGATACTCTTGCCCAAAGAGTCAAGCACAAGTTACGGAGTCAATAAATATGAGTAGAATTGAAAAAAAGGAAAAAAGGTTCATTGAAAATTGCAAAGTGACGTCTATTTTGGAACAAAAAAACTCTCCCAAAACGACATATATTATGGAACGAAGGGAGTAATATTTTTCTGAACAGTGACCACTGAAAATTCATTCGAATAAGTTCTTTTCTGTTTATTTCCATTGTTCACATTCCATGGCATGGCTTTAACTGTTAAACATGTGCTGGCTTGAGTTTTAATGCTCTGTGCATAGCCAGAAACATTGTTGTTTTTATAATTGAAGCTGCCGGAATGTCCATTAGTGCTAATGCATAAAGTTAGATGTTCGTCAATCTATTGGTAAGTCCAGATTCACTAGATTGGTAGATCAGTTAGCTGTTGGATATTCCATAAAAAATATTTGTTTTGTGTGTGTGTGTGTAAATGCCCTATTATTAATCTTGCTTTGTGAGTCCTTTCATTCTGTCTTGTTCCAAAATGTGGCTCTCTTTTGGAAAACTGATGTTGGCAAGTTTCTGAACTTCATCTGAGTAAAGATTAATGGTTTTCTCGATGTTTTCCAACTTTATTCTTCATTTTATGAGAGTTGGGATTATCTCCTTATAATGTTAAAACTTTTATTTAGAAACGGTCATTGTGGGATAGAGCCATGGGGTTATTTGTCTTTTTCTGGCGCTTTCATTGATCATCCTTACCATGGAAGTTTGGTTTTAATCTCATCATCTGCTGAAAAAATTTAGGTGCATCCGAAGAGAACATTAGGGAGCTATTCTCAAAAGCATACAGGACCGCACCATCTATTGTGTTTATTGATGAGATTGATGCAATTGCTTCAAAAAGAGAAAATCTACAGAGGGAGATGGAGCGGCGCATTGTGACACAATTGATGACTTGCATGGATGAATCACATAGAATTGTACAACCAGCTGATGTAAATGGAAATTCAGAGAGTTCTGATTCAAGACCTGGCTATGTTCTAGTAATTGGGGCTACCAATAGGCCGGATGCAGTTGATCCTGCATTAAGGAGGCCTGGGCGATTTGATCGCGAGATTGTTTTGGGTGTCCCTGATGAAAATGCAAGGGTGGAGATTCTTTCGGTGCTTACACACAAGCTTAAACTCGAAGGTGCTTTTGATCTTGTTAAAATTGCCAGGTCTACACCAGGATTTGTTGGAGCTGACTTAGCAGCACTTGCAAACAAGGCTGGTAACCTTGCGATGAAGAGAATTATAGACCAGAGGAAGTTAGAGCTGTCTAGAGAACCTTTGGATGGGAATCACTCTGACGAGTGGTGGAAGAATCCATGGTCTCCTGAAGAGATGGAAAAACTTAGTATCACAATGGCTGATTTTGAGGTAATTTGGACTGAGAAGTTTCATTTTTGGGAAGTAGTTGATGCGTATTAATTTTTGCATTCTTCTTCTTTTATTTGCATATGTATTTAGTGACTGTTCTTACATGTTAAAATTTTTATTTTAGAGGAAAAATATTATTGTTCTGCTTTGTATAGGGTTCTACTCCGGTAACATGAATGTGCTTGTATTTGAGCTAGAAGTAGAATTAATTTAATTGGCTTGATGCTTTTGGAATTATGACAATCCATGGAATACTAAAGGTTTGGAGTTATGGCTGAATGGAGTTTAATGGGGTACTATCATGTAAAATTTGTGTTTGTTGTATCATATTCTGAATACGATGTTATTAATGAACATCTAAGTACAGATATGATGTTTAGCTTTCGTTTATTAATATACGCTATACTACAATATCAATAGCCTCGTATGTCTTTATCTGCAGGAAGCAGCTAAAATGGTTCAACCTTCTTCTAGAAGAGAAGGATTCTCTGCTATCCCCAATGTTAAGTGGGAGGATGTTGGTGGGCTTGACTTATTGAGGCATGAGTTTGACCGGTATGTTGTTAGGCGAATAAAATTTCCGGAGGATTATGAGGTAACTATATTTTATAAATTGTTGAGTTGAGTAGCCAACTATTTAAAAGGTTAAGATTCAGAATTATGAAACAGTTGGATAATGGACAATGTTCACTTATAACCTGTAACCAAGCAGAATATCATTCTTGTTGCATTTAGAAAGGTCTACTTGTAGTTGTTGTTGGCCCAACTGAAGTTTGTGAGCACATTTTAGGATATATATAGTGTAGTGATGATCTTTTAAAGGCCCCACTTCGGATTTGCCATAAATGACAGGACTCCAAACCTGGATGCATATAGATACTGGATACACAGCCATGTGGATATCCATGGACACTTCTGGTACATTCCCTTGGTTTATCTTACAATTGTATGTCGGAAAAAAATATGGATACCTGATGTGTATAACCCTATTAATTTGGATCAAATTTTGTTTGAATGAAAAACAAGCTTTTATTAATGAGGCAAACGTAGTAGAGGAAGTGACAGAGGTACTAGTGGACAACAAAACCTGACCATAAAGACAACCCTAAAAGTCCAGAACAAAAAACAGAAGTACGCCAGTTACTAACATCATCTGAGTCATCTTACAAGGCAAGCCCTTTAAAATCCCCAAGTTCACACAACTTAACCATGTTTTCTACTGATCAAAAAAAGAAAAAGAAAGCCATATCTCTCTCTAATATAACTATCTGACACAATTCTTTAAAAATAGAAACTCCAGTTATCAAAATCAAACACTCCAAAGGCTAACCTTATGTTGTGAAAACCTAAAATAATCCAACATGAATTTCTGAAACAAACCTGATATTGGTAATTGCAACATAATTTAATGTATATTGCTCTAAGCCTGTAACTCTTTCCTACTGACTCATAGAATTTTTTCTAATTTCTTCACTTAATATATTTTGGTATCATAATTCATATCCTACTTTTTTGGAAGTCACTGAATCTCTGTGTCCAATCCATAGATCTAATCTGTTTCAGTACTTTATATGTATACAAAGGATACCTCCAAAAAACTGAGTACTCACCAGAGTTGACTTGCTCCTAGTTGCTTATTAAAAATTAAAAATGTATGTCATCCCTCACAAAAAAAAAAAAAAACCATCCAGAAAAAGAGAAGGAAAGAGAAACCCTTTGGGACAGTTTATGTTCTTGTTGGATGATAGTCGGTGCTAGTTCATCTATTTGAATTCAGCTTTATAGTTGGCTTCTTGCTTCTTGCTTCTTCACTTCACTTTTTTTTTTTTTTCTTAAAGTTACCTTATTACTTTCTCAGAAAGTGTTGTGAGAAGGCTTTGGTCTTGTTCTATACTAAGAAATGTGTTCTGGGTTCTAAAGAGTCGTTCTTATTTCAGGAATTTGGAGTTGATCTAGAGACGGGTTTTTTGCTTTATGGGCCTCCGGGCTGTGGTAAAACTTTGATTGCCAAGGCTGTTGCCAATGAAGCAGGAGCAAACTTTATACACATTAAGGTTTGTTCCCCTATTTGTAGTTCCAATTTTTTGCTTCAGCGTCTTCAAAGTTTTCTTATAGTGAAGTTATCTCATGTTTTTTACTCAAGGGTCCTGAACTTCTGAATAAGTATGTTGGTGAAAGTGAGTTGGCTGTGCGGACAATATTCAGTCGGGCAAGGACATGTGCTCCGTGCATACTCTTCTTTGATGAGGTGCTTCTGATTCTTACAATTTAATTTTGTTACTCCTGTTCTTGTTGTTGCTGTCTCCTTTTCTTTTCTCTCCTGTAAATAATACCCTCTCTATGTGTTTGAAGCTTGTTAGCTCTGTGTTACCTGTATTTATTGAGCTTGCCTGCCTTCTAGGTTTTGTGTATCTTGGTGTAAGATATGTTCCATCAGCCAGTAACACTGGCTGCCACATGCATCAAGTATCTGGTTTTGTAAAATTATGAGCTGAGTTGCTTCTGCTTCTGAAGAAGTGTGCGTCTAAATTCTGTTTATTTTGGTGCAAATATTTATCTACAACTAATTGCACCAGCAGCCACGATGCTGGCAATCAATTTTGGTTCTTTAGTTGATAATTCAAATACGAGATTTAAACTTCTTCTGGGTGTTATAGAATCTCGAAAACCTTTCAAATGCAAGTGATTAGTTGGCTACAAAAGGACAGGCTCGTCGCCTTAACAATAGGAGGAATGTTCTCTTAACCTCTTGTTAGCCTGGTGTAATGCAGGTAGAGGGAGGGAAGGAGGTAGTTGGAGAGTGTGAATATTAAGGTGGAGAGAGATGTTTGGGAAGTTGCTCCTTTAGCGGTATCCTGGGGCATATGGACCGAACGCAATTGCAGAGCCTTTGAGAACATTGAGTTGAATGTAGACAGATGGAAGGAAAGCATTGTAGAAACAATCAGGTTCTGTCTACAGACAGAGCTCAAAGAGTAGACAGTTCTTTTGCTGAGTTCTTAGATAGATTCACTATTGTATAACTTTTTTTTAGGTGCTCTTTGGTTGTATATATAGGCTGCGCCACCTGTTTTGGCATGTATTTATATTAATATTACTCTTACTTATAAAAAAAAAGGTGGAGAAAGACTCTTTGCTAAAGGAAATCCTTTGGTTCATATGGTAATGCCATTAATCTCTTGGAAGTTTTTGCAAATTTTACCTGACTCGACTAGATAAAATAGTACTCCTTCCCTTCCTAAATAATTGTCCAACTTTTCTTTTCTGATGCACATGGGCTATATTGGAAACTACATATTATATCAATTTTTATAATAGGGTCAATTAGTTTTTCTTAATCCGTGTGCTGTCAAACGTGACAATTATCTGGTAACAGAGGGAGTAGTTAATATAGGATTAGGATTCATGGAGTAGATTGGAGCAGACTAATTGAGTCCAACTAAATTGATTAGTTCATTGTCAGTGTAAGGCGATGCTGAGTTGCTGACATACCTGGTGTAGTGTGTACAGTCAAAAGCTAGATCATCTGTTGTCCATATTATTTTTGTATTCCCCTAGCCTTCCACAACTCTCTCCCTCTATTTTCCCCTCTCAAACACAGAGTTTTCATGTTTTAACAATGACAGGGGAGCTATGGACCATTCTCCGACAAAATTTATTTTGCTAGCTGAGAGTATGATGGCGATAGAAGGGAAGGTTCTCAAGGTGTATGGCGATGCTGACAGAGTGACAGAGTGATTGTTTGCTAGACTGAATGGTTATGAAGTCGGTACATGACACAATAAGTGACTGAGGGCCAGGGGCCTGGAGCCAGGCACTGAGAAGGCTGAGATGTGTTAAAAGACTTGACACTTGAGATAAGATGGAGATAACATGAGAGTCCCAGGACAGTGTTTCACAGCCCTTTTCACGGTCATTTTGTCAAACTTAAACTTGTGTGGGACTATGAGTTTATGGGACTAATTATCCTACACATGAATCACATTGGCAACAGGTGGGATCGGAACAAATTACTTCTTCAGTCTTTCCTAATTCTGCTTAGAAACATGCCCTAAATGTTCAGCAATTAACTTGGAACTCCTGTTATGGAACTAAGGCAATATTTAATGTTTTAACAATTTCATTTTATACATTAAGGTGTCTGAAAAACCAATTTTAAGATCAGAAAGTGGGGTTCAGATTGTAGGTAGCTGTTTTTAGATTTGAAGAAGTCCTCTTTACTGAAACTAAGCTATCTAGCTTGTAAAACTAGTATCAAGGGACACTTTTCAGGTATAACTATGAAAACTGAAGATAAATTGGGAAAGAGAAAAAGATGTACGAACAATTTCCTTATCACGCTATATGGATACATGTTTCAGGTATTCTCAAAGAGTAGAAGAGGGTGGATTCATGATGAGCACTTAAAAGTGAATCTTGGATAGCAGAGTCCATTCTTTTTGTGGTAGTTTGCACTAGGGGTGGCAATGCTTGGCACGATACGATAGCACGAACCAACACGACACGATTATAAAACACGATTACAGAGACAAATGGCAAGATAAGCCCAGGACGACACTACACAACACGAAAGACACGAAATTGTTAATATATTCAAATTAATAATTATTGTTATATTTATGATCAAATAAGATAGATAATATGGAAACACGATAATGAGGCACGAACACGACACGATAACACGAATTGCCACCCCTAGTTTGCACTGACCTCTTATAATTTGATAATTATCTTATCAAAAAAAATAAATTGTTTGATAATTACCTGCCCTGCGTTTCGCAGCAGATTTTTTTTCTTTTTTTTTTTCCTGAACAGCAGAATTTGTGTTTAGCCATGTTTCAGTTGGGGAAATATTAATGTATAAAGAGCAATATTATACTGCATGAAAACATCCTGCTATGTGTTTATTACTCTGCTGTGCGGTATATTTTTCCTAGATAAGTACTTAAGGGTATTCACTAATTTCTCAAGTTAGAACAAAACAGACGAAGTTACCAGCTTCGTATTTCCTTTTGCGGGTGTCTGCTTTTTTTTTTCCTCCTTGTCATTGACTTAGTACCCATAAACTGAATGGTGGCTTAGTCAACGTGGACTATGTTGTCAACAAATATAGTAGATTAGCCATGGTCAGATGGTACACTTCTACTTAGTACATGAGTAATGTGGACTTCTTCAAAAAATCAGAATGATGGGGCTATTATGTTGTATCCTTCTTATTAAAAATATAATGTTACCTGAAAATTTAGATGTTATGTCCATGTCAAACAGGTTTCCTTCAATTTTTGTTTAATTTGTAGGTTCCCAACTATTTTTCAAAGTTTCTTAGGCCGCATTCATTCGGTGCCTAGTGAACCTCGATGTAATTTTGTTGTTGATGATGGATTTTTTTTTTCCTAACTCTCTGTTCTTGGCTTGAACAACTTGTTTTCCCATCCAAGGGACAGTTAATTTTGTTTTCAAATGTAGTGACCTTATTGAACTCAACATGATTCAAGGAGTTCCATGGCCAAGACTTTTCATAATGATGGTCGTGAGAATGTATGACAAGAGTAATAATATATGAACATTTATGTTGGTTTTTCTGTTGTTTCATTATCTTCAGGTGGATGCTTTGACAACAAAGCGTGGAAAGGAAGGGGGATGGGTTGTTGAGCGTCTTTTAAACCAGGTGAGATTATAAAAAAATATTTTCCTCCGGTTGTGCCTATCAGCCAGAAATATATGTTTTACTATCTCTTTGACATTGCAGGCTCTTTCTGCAGTTGTTGGGTTTGTAATTGGTTATAAATCTGAAAGGGTGAAAATGTTTATATTATTGTAGCTACTTATTGAGCTGGATGGTGCTGATCAGCGGCGAGGTGTTTATGTGATTGGGGCGACAAATAGGTGCAGTGCATTCTTCATTTTCTATCTCTTATTTAAGATATCTGTTGATTGCGATGACTCTGTCATCTCTCTCATTTTTCTTTCCAAAAATCATGAAATAATCTCCATGTTTTTGCCTACTGAACTGACCCTTATTTATTATGCTGATTCATTAATTTACTGTCCCAATTGATTTATTTGTTAATAAGCTTTCAAAACACTCTTCTTTATTCCAATTCATTTTCGGAAGTTCATTTGAACCGGTGAATTTTAATCTTGACCTTGTTAATACCATACGGTCCATACCTACACTAATTTGCAGGCCAGAGGTGATGGATCGGGCTGTCTTACGACCTGGAAGATTTGGCAAACTTTTATATGTGCCTTTGCCTAGTCCAGATGAGCGTGGCTTGATACTAAAAGCTCTTGCTAGGAGAAAGCCAATAGATGCTGATGTGGACTTGATTGCCATTGGGAGGAATGAGGCTTGCAAAAACCTAAGTGGAGCAGACCTTGCTTCATTGGTGTGTCCATATTTCTTTACCGTCTTTACTTTCCATATGTGATGCTAAGTCTCTTTGGATAGCTTTGTTTCCAGCCTCACCTAACTGGTTAATACCTTTTATTAATGCTTAGCTGAATGAAGCTGCCATGGCTGCTCTTGAAGAGAAACTGAAGTTAGTGCCGGTGTCGAGTAGTTCAGGTGGAATGCCATGGACTATTAAAGCAGTACATTTCGACCTGGCATTGGACAAAATATCTCCATCAGTCTCAGACAGGGTATGAATTAAACGTCACCATATGCAAATTTCTGTGAATTCATTACAACTTATGAATTTCCTAAATACTCCTAACATAGATATCAAATTTGTTTCAACTTACTTCCACTTCCTAGAACACAAAACTGAACCTAATGTTCTGAAAACTATCTTGTTTATAGAAACCTTATACAAGCCTGGTTGTCGTCATCCCACCCCACAAGGCCCACAACATGCAAACACGCTCAAAATATGACGATAGACAGAGAGTTTTACTAATTTTAGAGTTTAGAGAGGAAAAATGATTATTATTACCGGAGTTTATCCTGGCAGAAGCAAGGAAATATAATAAAGAATCATGAAATTTATCGGTTAGAGAGCGGAATGGATATTAAAGCAACATTCGGTTTCTTCATGCAGATAATATGATAAATCTATCCTCAATTGTGATTAGTGGTGACTCAGGGACGCTCCTAACCAGTGAAGTGATTTTGGTGGGAAAGTTCTACTGGAAAGAAAAGAGTGAATACAGAATACCAAGTGCAAAAAAGAGAACATAAAGAAAAAGTGGTTACGTGTCCAGAATTAATTAACCTTACCGGGGTACTTCTAGTGTGGAAAAAATTAAAATTCTGATATTTATTGCACTTCCGCTTATAGTCAGATGTATGTATACTCATGGGTACCTATTCTCTTGGATTACAGCAAAAAAATTACTACGACCTCTTGTCAGAGAGCTTTGGAGCGGCTTGAGTGTTAAAGTCGGGCCAACAAGTATTATTTTGACCGAGAATATGGAAGCTATGGTGGATGTTGAGCTGCCAAGCAACCCGAAAGCTAGAAAAGCTGCTCGAAAGAAGCATAGAGGGGCTAGTGTATCTGCCTAAGTTTTGTATTTTTCTTCATTTCAGGTTATCTTGTAAATTATTATATGTAGAACAGCTACCAGCATTTCCCTATCATGGGAGATAAAGTTTTGCAGTGGTGGAGCAGCATTTCCTTTCATCATTCGATACATCATTGCAGTTTCAGGTATAAAGGGCTATGTGCAGTCGTTTTCTTCTGGAACAGAACTAGTCAGCAGTGTGGCTAGAATTCAACTAGCCTAATGCTTCTTCTGGGAAATGTCATTGGCTTTCCATTTTTCAACCAAGAAACTCTATTAGAGAAGCATGAACGAGATCATGTACATGTAAGGTGTTAACGGTAGTTTCTTGCAAATTAAATTATTGAATGGAATGTTCAGTTTCTGAATACATAGAATCTTTCTTTTGTTAAAAGCTCCCATCTTTAACTCTATGTATTGTGTGGGGGAGAAGAAAGACTTTAACTTTTTTATTAGTTAACATTTCTTTTCATGTAAAGGGTTTTCTTGTTGTCTTGAAAGCTTGGGTATTTCAGCCAAGACTATTTCAAAGTAGCCAAAAAAGGGTCACCCTTTGGGAATTATTAAGCTCTAAAAGACAGACCTAAAGGGTAAAGAAGAAAAAGAAATTAAGGAATAGTTTAATACAGGTCCCGAAACTCATGCACGGAACATGTGCTTAGCAGTTAGCTCATGCCCATTTGTGTGAGAGATTTAGGGCTCGTTTGTTGTGGCTGATGATTTATAATTTATGGCTGATAGCTTAAGCTGATGATTGAATGACTTTTGGCTGATTGCATGATAGACTGTTTGTTACAGATGTTGAAAAGCTGTTTATGAGTTGTTATAAAAAAAAAACTTCAAAATTAGTATTCATATTTTTATGTATATTTCATAAAAGGATGAAATGAGGATAATCAAATATTTATTAATAAATAGTTGTTTTCATCTTAAAAAAAAAACTAAAAAAGCTCAAAATTTTGGCTTTTTGGCTTTGGCTTTTCCATGCATAAAGGGTGTTGTACCCCACTTATTGGCTTTTGGCTTATAAGCTGAAACAAACACTCTAAATATGACTTTTTAAAAGCCAAAAGCCAAAATCACTCCAAATAAGCTGCAACAAACGAGCACTTAGTGTTACTTGTGTCTTTAAATGAGTTTATTTTGTTCAAAGTATCAATGGATTGAATTTTGAATAAGACTATCAATGGATTGAATAAACTTTTGAAATAATATGGTAATGCTTCAAAGTAAGACTATCAATGGATTGAATTTTGATATAAATCGATGTTATTTTTAGGATATTAATTTAGTTTTTCAATCTTTATCTGAATCCGATAATCCAACAGCTTAATAACCCGGTCTGATATTAATATTATACATATAAAAGTTAGTTATGTTGAATTTTTAGTTATTAATCATACTATTTCTACTAAATATAATTTTTTTGTGCACTATAATATTTTACTACATTGTTATTCATGCTTATGTAAGTTTAAAACAAGAATTTTAAATTTTATTTGACATTTGATTAAGCAAAGATAACTAAATATAAATTTTATTCAGGGGCAAATAAAATCCGAATCCAAAAATTTAAGATATGAATCGAGTTTTGAAATATCCGAAAGATAATATGATATGATATAAACTGATAATTTCTTAACAAATCAGATATGAATTTTGCTGGTATGCCTACTTCAAAGTCAAGCATAAACGTCAGACACGAGGATGTGTTCTTGGACTTGTGGACATGATGTATTCCCGTCTGTCGAGTGTCGACAAAGTTAAAGTTAAAATACATACTAGCTAGCTTGAACGAATAACTTTACTAATAAATCATTTTGTTAAAACCAAGAGAGCAACTCTCTTAGCTTGAGTCTTAAAATAAAGGACAAATTGCGATCGGTTGAAAAGTTTTAAACCGCTTTACACCTTAATACTTTTTTAAATATACTTTCATTCATGCCATGCATCGGTATGCACACAAATACGTGCATTATCCATATCAATCAATGCATCGCAATGCAACAAAAGTGCTTTTTATGGTTTGGAAAAAATATTGAGGTGTAAAAAGAATTGAAAATTTTCTAAAAATGGACCAATCTGAATTTCTCCCTTGAATTAAACGGTTTAACTAGTCAATATTAACATAGACCACAAAAGGGAAATGAATATTAACTGAATTTTATTTATTTTTAAATCTTTTTAATGATATGCATAATTAGTAACATACACGACATGTATAGTACGAGGAAATACATGTGCAAGTTTAATACGGAAACTTTTGGGTTAATATCATTTTGATATCCCTAACTTTACTCATTTTTCAGTTTTTATACCCATTGTTTTTAGGCAATCAAAGTTAAGCCAAACCTTTCCAAAATCCATCACTTTTAATCCCAATCGTTAAATGGCCGTGAATTACTAACGGCTGACCTGTTTCTCCAGGTTGTTTTCTCTCCCAATTACTCTTTATTCCTTCCCCAATTTCATCCATTGATTCTAGCTAACCTCATTGGCAAATCAGCTTCAACTACACGACACAATTACTCCTGATCGTTGACGCGTAATTCATGGCATGGTGATTATGCCGTCATCTTCCCGTTTTTGCCTTGACGGAATATCTTTTCTCGATCCTATATGGATTTTCATGGATACAACTTTCTGGATTTTGATAGCAGGCAATAGGCTTGCCCCCGAGTGATATTATCCCTTCCTCCCGTCTCATATCTCTCGGTCACTTCACCGCCATATCCTCTCTCTCCTCTCTCCGAACACCTACTCTCTCTCCACCAACCCAAGCCTCCACCGTCCGCCGCTCGTCCCGCTTCATTTCCTCCCTGGACCCACCAAAATTTTCCTCCCCAAGAGCATTCCTAAACTTCAACAACAAAAAAACCCAACAAAAATCAACCAAACAAACACCTAGAAAATCAACCAGCCAAACCCAAAAGAAGTCAACCAGTCAAACCCCCTATTCTAACATAAATTTTGAAAATCAAAACGAAAAAAAAGTATCGAAGAGTCAAGAGGAACTCGAAATAGTAGAGGTTAGGGAAATCCAAGTAGCAAGCACCCTAGCTAGCTTATCTCAGAAGGACAATTAAGATTCCCGCGAGTAGTCATGGAAGTCAATTTCGACATCCCAACTATGAAAATGACTGCCCCAATCTGTCACCGAAGCTCTTGGATTTGTCTGATCTCCCTCTATTTCTACAGCTGTCTCCACTTGGATCAGCTCCTTTAGTTGCGCTTTTCTCCATCCGTTCCAACTAGCATAAATGCACAAATAGTCAGAGCCTAACTTCAGTCTTTTCTTTGCGAAAATCCACCAATGCTTTCCTCATATTCTCCTTTTCTTTGAGATAGAAGATTCCTACGAAGGACTGAGGTTGTGAATGCATTCTTTCTCTCCCGATGATGCTAACTCGGATGAAGATGACCCTGAAGTAGAGGAGTGTAGGGTGTGTTTTAGGGTTGGGAGGGCTTTGATGATTGAATGTGATGATTGCTTGGGTGGGTTGTAACTGAGGAAGGAAATTGGGGACGAGAGAAATTAGGCACAAAAGCAAATTTTGGGAAATGGAAGAATGGAGAAACCATATACCTATTGCCAAGACAGTTGCCGATTTCCAACCTAGGATAGGAGGTAAGTCGTTAGTAATTCACGGCCATTTAACGATTGGGATCAAAAGTGATGGATTTTGGAAATGTTTGGCTTAACTTTGATTGCCTAGGAACAGTGGGTATGGAAACTGAAAAATGAGTAAAGTTAAGGTATCAAATATGATATTAACCCGAAACTTTTTCAAAGTTATTAAAAGTTCCGTTTAAGAATATGTAAATACTAAATATTTTTCTATTATTGTTTGGGATTAAGAAAAAACAATTGACTTGATTATTTATATTGGTTTAATGTGTACTTTAAAGCTATGTAGGGTGAAAAAGTAAGGTAAAATGGTAAAAGTGATGTTCTAAAAAGGTAAGTTTCAAAGTGAACAATTATTTTGGAACGGACGAAAAAGGAAAGGAGGACGATAATTTAGGGACGGAGGGAGTATATGTTTTTGGGAGTTCATTATGTGTACTAAACTATTCTTCCAAGAAGTACAAGCAATTAATTAATTTTTATTCAAATACAATAAATATAATATATATAATCAAAGACAAGTACTAAACAGCTAAAAGATGAGAATTTTTTTTTTAAAAATGACTCTAAACGTAACATTATTATCCCTAAACGTATCATCGATATTCTGATTTTGAAATTGAAAAAAGTATGAGAGCAATTATTACCTGTGGGGGGGGGGGGGGGTTTCTCAATTAAGGAGAGTATCTATTTATTTATTTATTACTCCATCGTCTTTAAATTATCATTCTAGTTGAATCCGATGCACATATTAAAAAAAAATAATTGACTTGATTATTTATATTAGATTTAATGTGTAGTTTTTTTAAAGTCCATGTGTATGTGATCCATAATTAAAGTAGTATGAAAAAGTAATGATAAAATGATAAAAGTGATATTTTAAAAATATAAGTTTCAAATTGAATAATTATTTTAAGAGGAACAAAAAAAAAAAGGGAAAAAGATCATTTAGGACGAAGGGAGTATTTGGCATACATTTTCTTTGTAGCCAATTTTGAATGTATGCCGTACAATATGTGTTACTAATTCAACGAGGATTCATTAATGATATTAGATGGAGGAAGACGTCAATGCTTCAAAGTTCAAACCTTCGCCTATCATTGGCAATTATGGCGATTAATTAAATAATTTGACGAATATTATGATTTTAAAATTTACCTATTTTACAATTACAAATTAAGAAAATTGCTAAATAACCGCATAACTTTCTAAAATTATGATTTTTAACTTCAAACATTGTTTTTCAAAGAGAGATAAAATAAGTGCATATTTTTATTATTATTTTTTTCTACGGAAATTAAACACGTTGACCTTTGAGTCTATTTAGTACTCCCTCTTTTTTTAATTGTTGTCCTGAGTGTTTTTTAAATAAAAATTTCTTATATTTTTTCAAACTTTTTTATAATTTTAAAATGTGTAATTTGTAATAATTTTGGTATTAGGAAGTACTTATATCTTAAAATTTCATTTGAAAAACATTTAATTTAATTGTAAAAAGTCAAAGATAATATTCCTACTACATGTTTTGTTCAAAGAGTTCACGTTTAAAAATTTTAATAATTAAATGATATATTAATGTTATTGAAGTTCATTATAATTATAAAAATATTTAATCACATCTAATATATCTACAATACAAGTGAATGATAAAAATGAAAGATTATAGAAAGAGTAGGTCTCATATGAGACTGCGACTATAACCTCACTCTCTTACATCTAAGTTCATTTTTTTTTAAACGTAAAACATCTAATATAATATGGTGTATTTTAAATCAATATTAATAATTCAAATAGGTTTGCGATCGGGATAATAAATTTAATATAATATGGTGTACTTTTTTTTTTTTGCCGAGGAGATTAACAATTTAAGAAGGAAAAAGTAATACAGTACTTGTCCAAAAATGTCTACCAATAACAACACTTCGAGGGGGGAAGACTGATGTAGAGAGGAAAAAAAAAAAAAAAGTTACATCTTTGTTTTCAAATTATTGTTTAGTTTTTAGTTTTTATCAATTCTTAAATAATTATCCTCTTTTAAAACTTTCCCTTTTAGAAAAATATTTTTATTACTTAATATTATTTTTTCTACATACTTTAATTATGATCACATATTCAATAGCTTTAAAAAAAACCATACATTTTACTAATATTTATAATCCTGTTAATTTATTTTTTTAAACGATGTATCAAATGATTCAGATCAATCCAAACAATATTTTGAAAACAGAAGGGAGTAGATACTATTTGGGGAACATTAATTAAAAATTTAAAAAATGAAAAAAAAAAAAAAAGGAAAAATGAGGGGCAATTATGGTAAAAAAATAATAATGAAAACACGAAACCCGAGGTAGAAGAAGAAAGAAATGGGGGCTAGGGGTTGCGGCCGGTCACTCTCTGGTTTTCAAAATTTGATCTCTCCGCTGACACCATAAACTCAACGCAGACTCCGCTCATCTTCCCATCTCTCTCTCTCTCTCTCTTATATACGTACAACCTATATATATATATATTAAAATATAGAGAGAGAAACACTCCCAATCCCACAATCCATCGTCACTTCTATTTCTAGAGAGGGATAAACAACCACTTAGAGAGAGAGAGCAATCAATCAAGCAGGCTAACATTTCAATTGAGAGAAATAAGACTGCGTTTGGATTGGATTTAGGGTTATCGATGTTGTAATGCATCAAAAGAAATCGGAAGTTCAGATCGGAAAAGATAGCACCGGTGTCTCTTCCGATTTTAATCCCACTCCCCTCTCCTTTTCCCCTCCATTTCCACTATTCACCACAAACCCCCTCCACTTTCCTCCACCCCTTCTACTTCTTCTTCCTCCCCAACAACCGATTCATCCCCACCACCCCCCGCCCCTCAAATTTTCATACCTTTGTCGCAGGATGACACCCCCACCACTACCACTACCCCAATTGCATCCACACCCAAAACTACCCCTCATAAGAGACCCCTTACTTTGACCAACAACTCCTCTTCCAATTCCCTCTCCAAATCCCCCACTTTATCCAATTCTCTCCACCAATACCATCATTACTACCACCCCCATCATCGCACCGCCGTTTCCACGAAATCGATTAAATCATCCGCTGCCACCGCCACCGCCACCGCCTTTCAATTCCTTCGCCGCCTTCGCCGGCTACGTTCCCATCTTCGTTTTATCCTCCTTTTATCTCTCCCTTTTTTCTATTTTCTAGTTTCGCATCCTAGTCACTCTTTCTTCCTTGATTTCCTTTCCGCTTTTGCATTTTCAGCTGCTTTGTTATTTTCCCTTAATCTTGCCCTCCCTAGATTACCCTC
Source organism: Codonopsis lanceolata (assembly GCA_013146195.2). Taxonomy (NCBI): domain Eukaryota; kingdom Viridiplantae; phylum Streptophyta; class Magnoliopsida; order Asterales; family Campanulaceae; genus Codonopsis; species Codonopsis lanceolata. The sequence continues at coordinate 1,714,223 of CM028383.1, forward strand.
AATTCGGCTTTTTTTTGCTCGGTCTTTCCCAATTAAACTCTCTTGCGCATCCCACGTCAGACCGCCGTTGCCGGTGTTTTGGTCAATTGGGTCAAGACCAAAAATCGAAAAGTGGGTGAATTCTGGGTGCTGGGTACAAGCTTATAGTAATGGGGATGTTTATGAAGGGGAATTTCATAAGGGTAAGTGTTCCGGAGCTGGGGTTTACTATTATTACATGAGTGGGAGGTATGAGGGAGATTGGGTCGACGGGAAGTATGATGGGTATGGGGTTGAGACTTGGGCTAGGGGGAGCCGGTATCGGGGGCAGTATAGGCAAGGGTTGAGACATGGATTTGGCGTGTATAGGTTTTATACAGGGGATGTTTATGCTGGGGAATGGTCGAATGGACAGAGTCATGGATGTGGTGTTCATACTTGCGAGGACGGTAGCCGTTATGTTGGGGAGTTCAAGTGGGGCGTTAAGCACGGGCTTGGACATTATCATTTTAGGTAATTCTTGGACACTGTCATTTTATCTCTTCTTAAAGGCTATAACAGTTTGGTGGATTTGGCAATTTTAGAGGCTCTTTTGGTTTGACATTTGAATGCATTACTGCCTTATGTAGATTTGATCAGTGTTGAGTTGAACTTTAGCTGTAATGAATGCTTTGCTTGTGAGTGAATAAATTGTTTACTTGTTCGTGATAGTTTCATGAAGTTTTGGATTGGACACGATAATTTATTGTGTATGAGTATCTTTAACAACATCATACAGTTGGAAATAGATTGATATGCATTGTGGATATGATTGTATCTTGTAAGATATGTTTTATTTGGTGTACATTACCTGTCCGTGTGTTATGTCCCATCTAGCTCTTTAGAGTAATAATAAAGATCCAACCAATATATTCCAGAAAAAGTGTTCCAACTTGACGTGTAAATCCTGGATTGGGTGGTTTGAGAGATCTAAATCTCATTTAATGCTAATTAGATAAGTTTGAATTATTTGAAGGACACTTGGGTTGTAAAGTGTAGCATTACTCAGCTTTTGGTTACTGCCCAAAGAAGTGCACCTCTATGAACAATGCTCTTATGTCACATGTAGTTAGCATTTTAGGAATTTGAGCCTTGAGCTGTGTTTAGTGTAATACTTTTTTTTTTAGTGTTTATAAGGTGAGTACTACTATTGTTGCTCTCTGCCACCGCGTTTGACCAAAAGTTTATGCTACCATTGTCCCAAGACGAGTGTCACTTGTGAAGCTTTATCTTGTCTTATAGGGAGGTAAAGGATTTTCACTTCTTAGCTAAATTGATTTAACAGCAAGATTAATTGGGCTAACTATTGACTTTCCTGAACTCTTAGATGCTTTTTGGTTTGGCCTTTTAATTCATATCTGCCCTATATTTATTCTCGATAAGCATTGATTTGAACCTAGTTGTAATGAATGCTTTGCTTGTGTGAAAAAACTGTATACTTGTTTGTGATAGTTTCATTAAGTTTTGGATCTACACTAGTTATTTAGTATGTATGGCTATCTTATACCACGTTATACCGTTGGAAGTAGATTGATGTGCATTATGGATATTATTGTATCTTGTAAGATATATTCAGTTTTGTGTACATTGCTTGTCCTGTTTTACGTCCATCTCCTCTGGCTTCTGAAGATGGATTATTTAAAGGCTTTGCAATTCAAATGCTGTCAACATTTTAGGAATATGAACCTTACGCCGTCTTCAGTGGAAAGCTTTTCTTCATGTTCATAGATGTAGTGAAAGTTTTGCTCTCTGCTACCTCATTTTACCAATTGTTGTACTACCATCGTCCCAATATGAGTGTGAATTTCTGAGTCATTATGCTGTTACTCAAATGAGTCATTATGTTGTTACACAACACGATTTACTAGGCTAAATGTTGACTTTTCTAAAGCCCTGTTCTTTAACCGTAAGTTATATTCATTCCAGTATTGAATATGTACTTTCTGTTGGCATGGGTCACTTATCTGTCAAAGGGGAACATAGGCAAGCGCAATAATGAACATGATCTTTCTTGTACCTAGTATAGTTGTTGTATGCATGGTTGGATCATGAACTGTTGTGGATTTTTGTGAAGTGATTTATTTCCTTTTAAGAAATGATTACCAATTAGATGGAAACTCAAGGACACTTGTAAAGACAAGAATGTGTTATGTTATAAATTCACCCAAGGGTTGATTGGAACTTTTGAAGATTTGTTCTTTCTGCAAGAGTTTTTACTAAAAATCCTATCCCATCAGAACTTTGGAGGGCCATGAGTTCCATTTGAAGCCCACTAACTAGAAATTAAAGTTTGTCATTGGAGGGGGGGTAGGTTGTTGAAAGTACACATTGGGTGATCTATCTATATCTTTAGAACTCATGCCCAAACGAATTGGTGTTGTTATTTTATGTTCTTCTTTGATAAACTTAGATGGTATGGAATTAGAAGCTATATATGTAGGGAAAATGATCTGAAATATAAAAGTTCATTGAGCTGGGCACATGTCCACAGGTCCATGCCAAAATCACATGTCTGAACCAATTCTTAATGCTGATCTATGTGCTTCCCGAAATTATCCTTCTGGTTTATGCCTGAAAGAAGCCCTCAGCAAGCCCCCCCCCCCAAAAAAAACACACACTCACACACAAAACTCTCTTCCTCCATTCTTGATGCTCTATTTTAAGCATGTAATTCGACGATCCATGGAACTACAGCTACAGTTAACTGGTTTTCCTAATGAAGGAAAAGCACAAAAATTAAGGAAGACAAGAAGGGAAAAGTTATTTTCATTCCAGATTTCATAAGAAATGAATTGATTACATGTGAGCAGATGACGAATTATTTAAAGTATAAGATTTGTGATTCTACGCCGTACTGGTTATGCGTGTTCTTGCCATTGGCAAACTTCAGGGCTTTGTACTGGGTGATTGCTGCTTATAAAGTACATATTTTGAATTGAGTGCAGCTGAAAATAAAATATGAATATTTCCTAAAGTGGCGCTTATAAGTGTTAAGTTGCTTGAGTCAACTTAAGTTAGTATACTAGAATGCTTCTTTCTAATTCTCACCATGTTTATGTCTGTCTGTTTTGTCTTATTTCTCTACATCTGGAGCGTCCTTGTCTTAGACCATTCAACACAATTTAAAGAAGATAAGGCATTGGCACGTTCGTACTTTGTGCGGATGCATATTTTATGCCTTGAAGCATGCCCTCATTCAAATTCAAATTAATAATTCTGGATTGTATGTATAATTCAGTTCATGTTATGTACCTTATTCTGCTTCTAGGATAGTCTTGTTACGTATATGAAATGGCCTATAACTCAACAAGATTATATCTTAACATTTTCTTAGAAGTAAAGATGCATGAACACCTTGACGATGCTTACTATTTTATCTGTATGTTGGTGACTACTTGGCATTTGACAATGTCACAGTACCATATTGTTGGTGGCTTTGGTAATGCTTCGATTATCCATTGATGACCTTGGTGCTAATCTCTACATTTGTCATCCTTCTTTTCCTTTGTATCTGTGTGTCTGCCTTTGTTAATCTGTAGATTTTCATTGTGGTTGAGCCGAGTTTCATGTGCTCATACAGGAATCCGTTCTGTACAGTTGTCAGTATCTCCCATGCATTAATGAACTAGGGTCTATAGAGTAAATCCTGATATGTCATATGCTGGCCTCATTCTAAAAAATAGTGTTAAAATAAATAGTGGTATGCGAAAGCCTTAGGTTTTTGCCGCAAGCATGTGGTAAGGATAATATAATACACATTTCTAAGGAATATATGTATCTTATCTCAGTTTGCATCATTCCTATGAACAACCATACACAATAGATTTATTTGATCTGACTTTGGATCTCATTCGTCATATTTAGGAATGGGGATACATATGCTGGAGAATATTTTGCAGACAAGATGCATGGGTTTGGCGTTTATAGCTTCGGAAATGGCCATAGGTATGAAGGAGCCTGGCATGAGGGAAGAAGGCAAGGACTTGGAATGTACTCTTTCAGAAGTGGGGAGACCCAATCTGGGCACTGGCAAAATGGGATACTCGACATCCCAAGCACCCAGAGCACCACATATCCTGTATCTCCTGTTGCTGTATACCATTCAAAAGTGCTTAATGCAGTGCAGGTACTCCTTTCTTGATTCTGGTTATCTATAAATGTTGACATATTAAACTTTCTGCATTCTCATTTACTAGTAATTGGAGCGTGCGCATTGCTTGTGCTATTTGATTGTAGAGGTAGATGTTTAAGATTCCATTTAATTGAATCAAAATCAATAAAAACAAAATAGAGTACAAAAATATTACTTAAAGATTTGAATCTGACCAAAATAAGGGGAACAGTTAGATAACGATTTCTAGCACCAGTTGAGGGTTTGCAATATGAACTTGGCTCCTCTTAGAGGAGAAATCAAGCCTTCTTTTGGTGAGAAAGTATCTTCTTCAATAAATTAAATAACATAAATTAAGACAAAGAAGAGGAAGATAAGTAAAGTAAATATTTTGATTTTCTAACTTCCTAATACTGCCAATACAACTCCCTCTTACTCATAGATTTATGCACACACCCACCCACTCCAATTTCTTATCAATCTTTCTAATTTAGTCCAACTCCCTCTTGCTCTCATAGATTTACGCACACACCCACCCACTCCAATTTCTTATCAATCTTTCTAATTTAGTCCAACTCACCTTCCACACCAATCCCTCGCACACTATTAAATCTCAAGATAAGTAAAGTAAATATTTTGATTTTCTAACTTCCTAATACTGCCAATACAACTCCCTCTTGCTCTCATAGATTTACGCACACACCCACCCACTCCAATTTCTTATCAATCTTTCTAATTTAGTCCAACTCACCTTCCACACCAATCCCTCTCACACTATTAAATCTCCTTCCTCCCTCCCTCTTCTGCTTCTTAACCCACCTTCTCCCTCCCCTTTTTTTCTTTTTTCCTTCCTTTGTGGGCAACACCTATACACCACCAAACAGTGTGATCCTGTAGGGCCAGTCCGCTTAGCCCGAAATGCACATGGTTCGCATTTTTTCCAACCCTAACCCTTGTCGGTTTTGGTTTAAATGGGTCAGCCCTGCTGTCCTCGGCCCTATTAACATCTCTATTTGAATCCACAATGAGTTACTTGATAATCTAGTTGGTATACTTAACAATAATTAGATAGTATTCCTTAACACATAGTTAGGTCAACTTTGGATCCTGAAAATTGAAATATTATTACAGGACTTCAAAAGAGAACCTCCTGCAATAGTAATAGATGTTGTGCTACATTTTCAAACGACAGTCCCAATTTTCATTCATTGTTATTGATAGAAGCCTCAGTAGTCAATATTGGTCTTAATCCATCTCTTGTGATGCCATTTCAAGTTCACTTATCCATTTATAATATTAAAATAAAATGTCCAATTGGATAATTGGATATTCAAATCTTTGTGGTTGGATGTTACTTCCTTGAATTAGCCTATTTGTAGAAAAGATTTTATTCTATCTTGGAGACCAAATTCTTGGCCAATTTTATATCCGACAGACTACCTGGTTTTTGCATGACACACATTGATCTCTCCTGGTTGAAGTCTTTATGTTGACATGCCATGTCGTTAGGAAAGCTATGGACTGGGGCCAAAAGTGAGCTGTATTCTTTGTGGACATTCTTCAAGTTCTTCCAAATGATGGTGGCACGGTTAAGTGAAGATCTAGATGGCAGCCTAAAGGCTTGGAGAGTCGACATACATAATCTATTTTTGTAAAAAACTTTGGGAAAGGAAATTAATGGCTACTGAAAATGAGAGGGTCGGAACCTTCTTCTGACAAGTCAGTATTATACGCTTCTTGAGCGCTTCCCACATTTATGTTATGTTGTTGGACAGTACTTGAAAAAGAATCTTAGATCAGTTTGAAGTCAAAGGGACATTGCTTAATATTTTTATTTGTTGATAATTGAAGTTTTATTCATTAGACTGATAGGGAAATGTACAATAAGGTGAAAGCTAGGGTAAGGCATAAACCTTATAGGTGTGTAAGCTTTTTAGGTATTCATATTTTCTATGTAAGGATTATAAAATGATATAAGAAGAATAAAAGGTTGTTTGACACTTGGGCTTAATATCTAGTACTTTTGATGAGCATAGCAATAGCTTACATTTAAATAGGTAGGGAAAGTCAACCAATATGTTTTAGGTGATAAGATTTCATTCATTTTGAATTGAAGTTTTATTTTGTATCAACTTTTAAAATAAATAAAACTCAAAAATCACAGTCACCCTGGTCCTTGTTCGATATTTTGATGAGAAAGCTAACTTTGTGTCTCCATTTCTCTTTCCAAATTTTCTCTTAAGCTTTTTCTGGATCTAGAAATTTTTGAGGGATGTGGAAGGGAAAGGAAAGTTCATGATTGAAGTTCTTGAGATAACTGCCGTATGTTACGGAAAAGAAACTAACTGCTTCAAAACTCTCACTTTGTCTACCCATCTTTTCCCTTGAGGAATCCTAGATTGTGACAGCCTTAAGTTCTAATTTGAAGTATTATTATGAGTGTGATGTTTGATCTTCTACTTCTATGGATTAATTGAAAGAGTTTCTGATGGGATCTTTCTGTTCTATCAGGAAGCTAGACGAGCAGCAGAAAGAGCTTATGATGTGTCGAAGGTCGATGAAAGAGTGAGCAGGGCAGTAGCAGCAGCTAACAGAGCAGCCAATGCAGCAAGAGTAGCAGCCGTGAAGGCCGTGCAAAAACAAATGCACCACCGGAGTGGCAGCGATGACATTCCATTGCCTGTAGTGCAAGACTTGCATTTATCAGCACAGTTATCTGTCTAAACCTTACTTACCAGTAGAAGGATCATGACAAGAAGATGATTATTCCTTTTGATTTTCTTCTTCGTGTTTTTTTTTTTTGTTACATTATGCAAATTTTTCTTTCCTTGAGAGCCTACTAATAGGGAATGTGTCTGCGGAAACGGAAGTTTCTAATAGCCGAGAGGTGGAGTTTTCCAAGCAGATTGGTGTCTTTTGCACCAATTCTGTGCTCGGGATAGAGAGTTGATGGGGATCAACGATCAGTCTTTACAAGTTTACGTTTTTTTTTTTTTAAATTGGGTCTTGTAAAGTTAGGTAGGTGAGTGCTGGCGCTAATGGGAAACCTAATCCCTGCCAGCCGTTGTATGTGTATTAATCACTGGTAAGAACTCAACTGGCTACTGTTGTAACCTCACCTGTTCAATGTTTATGTTATATGTGTGCGTGCACGGGCTCGTGTGCTGATGCAAGGTTGTAAAAATGAGAGCCATATGCCATTCTCCATTCTGTTTTCATTTTGCTTCCATTTTTGGGTTCTTTTAAATTACATTATAAGAGCTAATGATGCTCTCGAGGCTTAAGTTAAAAATTTAATCTTCAAAAGGTTACTATTATTACTAAGTGAAGTGTGAAGTGTGAAATGTGTTGGTTGAAGCAAGTTTGTGATGGTGAGACTTAAACTCTCCCGGCCTGCATGTGAGAGATTAGGTGCTCCTCAGCTCTCATTGGTATGATGTTTTTGTGCCCAGACAGGCTCAGACTTACTCATGAACTGCTTGAAGGCATCCAGAAATGGCATCCTCGTATCGAGGAATGTTGTAGATAGCTACATTGACTCTAGCTTTCACAATTGCTCCTGGAAAAGGCATCAACCTAACAACTTGATTGTTTTATAGAGTTCTCATAAAAGAAAAGGAGGCCAGAAACCTATTACTGTCCTTGTTTGATCTGTAAATTGTGTTCTGCTGCAAAAAGAAACCAGTGACATGTTTGACAAATTCCGACTTGAGCTGCCAGATGGTTAAAAAGGAAGTGTACAGTCATTGAGGAGGAAAATGAGTGAACCTTCCCCATAACATCAGAAGCGCCTGCAAAGTTTCTGTGAATGCTGGATTTCGATATTGAAGATGGAATAACAAGCTCAGGCATGCATTTGAATCTGGTTAGCTATGCATTAGGTTTGCCACTAATTCTACAACTAAGCTCTTTTACTAAAACACATTTGGTCTTCACCAAAGCTTAGTTGTAGTAACCTAACATTTTTGTTTGGAGAGTTGGGTGCTTTGGGAAGATCCCCATTATAACCCAAATTTAAATGGGTCGAAACAGGTCGAGTCAAAATGGGTAATATGTCATAACGGGTTGACCCGTTTGACCCACAAATTTTCATAAAAATACATTTATTTTATAAAGTAAAAAAATAATGGAACCAAATGAGTAACGGATTCGACCCACTTTAATACGACCCAAATCAACCCGTAATTTTTTGTTGATTGAAATAGGGTAACCCGTTATAACTCAATTTAATGAAAAAAATTTATTTCTCACAAAAGAAAAATGACAACAATGATAATTAAATAATAAAATATATTTGTCAATGGTATAGAAAGCAATTGGCGAAAAAAATATCTAACCCCTAATCTAACCTATCTGGTATAGACTATTACCATTGCCAGCCCACACATACAAGTTGATACAACTATACAAGCCACCAGACTCTCCGCACACATCATTCATGATCGATCCCATCCGTCCTTTTTTTTCTTTTTTTTGACTTTCACCCCCTTTCTTTCTTTACTTTCGCTTTCTCTTCCGGTTCCTTATTTTTCAATTTCTTCTTCTTCTTCTTCCTAGTTCCCTCCTTCCCAGCATCTCCTTCGTTCTCCTCGTCGCCGCCGTTAAATTTTTTTTTTTCATTTCTGCTAAGGACATTAATTTGATGTTTAGGCTACTTGTTGATATTTAAATCCACTTGCAGGAGTAAGTATTTTCAAAGGATCATTAAGGACTAATTCAACCCCCCACTAGTTCACCAAACCAAATTCAAAATTTCAAACTCAATAATTCAAGTAATCGAATAGAAATCAGATGTGTGGAAGCAAGGGAGAGAGCCTACCAAGGTCGGACAACGACGGTGATGAGGTGGAGGTGGTAGAGGCAGAACAGTAACGCGATGGAGATTCTAGTGAACGCCGGAGAAAGGGGATTTCTTAGGTTCAACAGGTTTAGCGTTGGATCCGGAAGAAGTGATCGAAGATGGAGCTTGGTCGGAGAGGGAGAGAAGAGGAAGACGGAGACGGAGACGGGGAGAAAGGGATCCAGAACGACAAGCTTGGAAACTAGAAACATTCGGGAAATCAGGTTTATCGGGTTACGTCTTCAAAATGCACTCTTGACCCGTTAATTTATTCGTATTTACCCACATATGTTAATGGGTTAGGTTGGGTAAAAGTCTGGTTGGGTCAGGTCAAGTCCTAAGTCAGGATTGACACCCCTATTAGAAACTATCAAGAGTGTTGATGAAGGCAAGGGGAAGGTGAAGTCCAAGAAGAATAAAAAGGGTAAAGGAAGTCGGTCCATCTACTTTTTTCTTCGCTAGAGAGAGAGAGAGAAAGGAGACCTAGGTTTTGTGGGTTGGGAAGGGAAGGGTAAAATAGGTCAAAGGAAGTGATGTGTACTGAATAATGTGAAAAATTTAATAAAATGATAGGATGCAAATAAAATTGAGGTGTAAAAAGTATAACGATGTTGTGTGGTTAGCCTCGTCCTATTTTTTTCCTCCCTATTCCTACTCTATAGTATGAAGTTACGAACCATGTTTCTCTCCCAGCCTAGAGGTGTAGAACCAAACATCAAATTAGGGATGTACTACACCTCGAATGATTGATATGGGAGGTTGAATCTCAGGGTTGAACCATGTGTCTCGCAGCAAACCTTATATGCAATATGCAGTTTCACTGTTAAAGTGATGCAATAAAGACATACTCCTCGAATGATTGATATGGGAGTACTATTACATCAATGTTCAAGCAGCTGCTAGAACAAGTTGCCAAACACAAATGGTGGATTATCATCGCATGGGTGAAACCAGCCACAATTCAATTGATAAATGTATATAACTTGATTCAAGCATATAACTTGTGAGGAAGAATTGTGAAAATGATTGCATGTTAACTAAATACATGGCACCAACTTCCAAAATCAAGTAGGGCTGAATCACATAGATGATAAATGTATAGAAAATCTTGAACTTGTGCAACTTTCATAAGATCCAAGTCTAAATAAAAACAGGAACAATTGGTATTAACTAAACAAAAAGTTCCAAACACGGGGTTTAAAAAGATGGAACTAATCCACTTCAACTAGGCAATTTAATTCTCTGTCTGCTCCCTCAGCCTACGAATGGTACTCCTAACGGTAACGGCACTAGCAGTGCTGTCAAAAAGAAAACAGAACAGTGTAGCATTAGTATAATAACAAGAACAAACAAAAAAGAAGTAAGATATGGGAATTCAAATCATTACTTCAATGTATAAGCACCACCAGCTTTGACCTTGCCACAGTCCTTGCATCCCCAAATTCCAACAGCCTTCCTTTTCACAGCGTACTGTAACAGGGCAGCTTGAATTAAAAAACATAGGTACACTAAATACATCTAAAAAATAGACAACTGAAGTAGAAAGAGATACATACCTTCCCGCAGAACTCACAGAAGTATTTGCTGTGCTGACTTACTTCCATTTTCTTAATCTGCTTCCGCAGACTAGCTCCATAACGTGTACCTAAAACATCACTCATGCAAATCAGAAACAAAGGCCAGAACCAGAAGATGCAAGCATGCTTGGGTACACTCAAAACTCACAAACAAACCACCCACTTCTTCCCAACTAGAAAAGGTTAAAAAGAGAAAAAGCCTTTCTTCATCATAGAAAATAGATTACCCAACAACTATATTGTTGTGAACATAGGACTACTGATTTCCTCCACTAAACAACTTCCATATTCATAGCAACCATATCAAAATAGTTTTTGCATGGGCTGAGGGCCATTTCCACAAGCTTGAACCAATTTGGATGATAAAGACTTTGCTTCTCAACTTATGATTCACTTCATAACTTTAAAAGACAAGAATGATAACACAGCAAAATAACAAGTTAAAACAAAAGGAAAACAAAATCGAGTATGCTAAGCACATACCGTACTTCCCAACGATACCAGCCTTCTTGGTTCTTTTGGTCTGTGAGTCAAAAATCACAATAAAGCAACTGCATTAAAGACCAAGCATCCAAAGTGGCTCCCAAATACAAAAGAACCCAATGAGAAGGGATCCAAGGCAAGCTATGGTAAGATATCCAAAGTTTATAGAGTGAAAAAAATTAGAAGTTTCAAAATTCTAAGTCTATTAAGCAATTATTAGACCAAAAAACTGACAAGTCACGAACTTTACTCCAAAAGGCCAAAACAAAGTTCTACACCTCATGGGACAGACAGTAAGTTCAGTACTATTTATTCACCCCTCAACCTTCCAGAGGCAGCTGAATCTCATAACTACAATGAAGCAATAAGTCAAGATATACACCAAACCACCAAAAAGCAACATACATCTGGAGGAGCCGACAACCCTTAAAAACAGATCAATATGAAGCTTGAACATCAAAAGCATTTCTTAAACACATGCATCACCAATTTCTAATAAATGTAACTTCCAAAGTTTTCGAATACCTACCAACTAGGTCAATTTTCTACAAAATCCAAATCATTTGAATTATACTACAGGTCTATAACATCGTCTTTTAACTGCCACTGGAACGACTTTAATGCCCTCGCCCAATTGGGTCAAAAGAGAGCAAAGCGTGGTAAACGATATTTAACCCTTGATGTTACACAATCTTCCTCTACAATACAAAAATTTGGGAGTTCTACGCCTAAACCCTAAATAAGTAATGCAAGTTCAAATGAAAAATGTTCATAAATGAAATCAGCTCAAAGAAACTTCAAATCTACCAGAAAGATGAAAATTAAACAACTTCAAGATTATCATTCAGAGAAGTATACAAGAAGGGTACCATTTTGGGAAGCTCCGGGATGTCAACTGAGACGGACGGGGGGTTTGAGAAGGAAGAAGCAAAACCCTAAATTTTCAGTGTCTCAGAGAAATCCGATTTCTGAGCCGTTAAGAACATTATATAATCCCCTCAAAATGGGTCGTTTGGGCTTGCCCTAGCCCATAAATAAGTTTAACCCAGCCCACGTATGCTTGTCTACTCTCTTCTTCTTTTGTCTGAATAAATTCGGACGATCTACTCTCATAAGTTATCAGCCGTTAGCATACATTTTTAATCGAAAAAGTCATTTTTTGGGCTAGGCAAGCCCATAAATAAGTTTAAATAATTGGGTCGGTCCTATGAGATAAAATTATAAACTTTTCAGTCTACTTTGTTTTATTCAATCAGGTAAAGAATTATTTTGGAGGTAAAATGTCGAAGATACTCTTAGTGAATAAAAGACACGCATATAAAGCTCATGCCCGAAATTGGGCATCGCAATGCAAAATTTGGGCCTCACAATAGACAATTGAAATCTGTCAAAAATTGAGCATCACAATGCTAAAATCATGTATCGCGATAAACAAAATTAAATATTTGGAAGGCATCGTTTCTTTCCTCTCATTAATGTCTCTCTCTCTCTTTCTACTATATTTTCAACTAGACTTTCTTATGGACTCGCTGTCTTCCACTTCCTTTTGTCCAACCAATAACAAATAATTAAGGCACACTAATCTTATAATATGGAAATTCTACAATCCCGTCTATATCTCCCCACAATTATACCCATTATACAGAAATTCTGAATCATTTTCCTTCACACTAATCTTATAATATGCACTCCCGAGCTCTTCTTTAGTGGCAAAATGGGTGTAGTCCTATCGTAAGGGTCAGAGCCCACCCCAGGATATCAAAATTGGGCATCGATTTTGGATTCCAAATCAAGATGTGGGTGTGTTGATCATGGTAACGATGCCCACATCATAGGCAACGATTCCCACATCATTAATCATCTTATCATTTTCCTATTTGACCATTTTCTTTTCTCAAGTCCTAAAAATTAATCATCTTATCATTAAATATTTTATTATTTTTCAATATATATCTTTTTCAATTTTATTTGTTCAACTATTCTAGCACAATAACTTAGGGTATTTAATAATGATATACTCATCAACCTACACAATTTCTTAATATGCGTGCATTATCTTAAAATGACACTTATTTTTAAATTGAATGTAGTAAGGATTCTCACTTTTTGCATAGTTTTATACTTTTACTAGTTATGGAGCCCGTGCTTCACACGGGTTCTTTTGATAATAATACTACTATAATTTTTAAATGTGACATACATTTTTTCTTTTGGTAATAGTAGTAGTATAATTTTTAGGCCAAAATATGAAAAACACCCCAAAGTAACCACCCAATCACATAATGCCCCCAATGTTAAAATTTTCCCAATTTCATACCCAATCTTACCATTTGTCTCAGTTAGGACCCTTCCGTTAATGATCGTTAGAAATGCTAAGAGATGAGGAGTCATTTTGGTCATTTGATTCGAGGGCAAAGTGGGATTTGGTTATATTTCATCATTTAGTTGATATTTAAGATATTTTTAAGTGAAAAATGGTTTTATAATTCAAAATTATTTGTAATTATTAAAAATTATAATTCAAAATTATTTTAAAAACCAAAAGATTAACTACCACAATTATTTTTAAGTGAAAAATTTTAAAAAATTTTAAAAAATTATTTTTAAGTGAATATTTGATATAACTACCATAATATTAAACCGAGTTTTTAACCAAAATATTGTAGTTTTAATTAAATATTCCTAAACTATAGTATTTCTTAATCTAATTCTCAAATTGTGGTACTATCAAAAATACTAATGATATAAGGGTACCAATGTAATTAGCTAACTACAAATTTTAAACCCCTCCTTCCCCGTTTCATTCCCTTCCGTTCAACACGGTGCCACCGCATCTCCCTTTACCGGCAAATCACTTGTTTTTTTGTTGTTGTTTGGATCGAGTTTTCGAGGGAACTGATCAAAGTCCTCGGCACCGGTGTCAGAAGGTGATTGGAGATGCGGGGATTATGAATCGATTTTTACTAGGTGTGTAGAAGGCTGGATCTTGGCCGAATTGTTGATGGAGATCGTTGGGGCACAGAGAGAAAGAAAGAATCGAGGCCGGATTTGAACTTGGGTTTGGGGGAGAGAAGTCGTCGGATCCAGAGCAAGAGTGACGGCGACTATGGTGGGTGATGTGGCTAGAGGCCGGCGGCTAGGGTGGATAAGGAGACTTGCCGGACGTGGGAGAGATGGTGGAGGCGAAGGAGCCTGGTTCACTGGATCTGAGTGAAGACGGAGCGGAGTCGGCGATGGATAAACGGCAAGAGGGGTTGCTTGGTTGGTAAAGACGAAGGAGAGAAGTACGGAGCCAACTAAAGATGAAGATTGGGGCTGGAATAGATCAGCTTGGAGATGGGACTGATTGCTTGAGGTTGGACGGTCGGAGATGGCGGAGCACTTGCGAAGGGTCGCCACCTGACTAGGATTTAGCTTGGAGATGGGGTTGAATACAATTATTTTAAAAAATTGTAATTCAAAATTATTTTAAAAATCAAAATATTAACTAAATGTATATACCTATCCCACATATGCAAGTTCAATTAATGATAAAAATTAATTATTAACCAAATCTCACTATTACATTGTTTTTAATTTTTTAAAAATAATATAATTTTTCAAAAAAAAATATTTTGATTGTTATAAAACCATTTTTCACTTAAAATATCTTAAATATCAACTAAATGATGAACTATAACTCAATCCCACTTTGCCCCCCGAATCAAATGACCAAAATGATCCATCATCCGTTAGTATTTCTAACGGTCATTAACGGGAGGGTCCGAATTGGGACAAATAGTAAGATTGGGTATGAAGTTGGGAAAATTTTAACATTTGGGGGCATTATGGGATTGGATGGTTATTTTGGGGTGTTTATCATATTTTGACCTAATTTTTAAAATTTTAGGCATTATAATTTAAATGTTGGAATATAAAACCAACATTATTTTATAACAAATGTGGAATATATATATATATATATATATATATATATATATATATATTAATAATTACTAATAATATTAAAGTATTTCATTTTAACACTTTTGAAAGATACATCTATTATATTAATAATATAAGTAGAAGTATTTAATCTTAAAATTTTTGAAACGAACATTATTTTCTAATGAATGTGCGATACATCTATTATATTTGATGCTACATAATTTGGTCTTGGGTGGTTCCTTGCGGCTTGTAGGATATCTGAGCTTATGTGAAGGTATGATCCTGTGAGAACCTTGTCAAAAGAAGAAGACCTTAAAAGATCAAGATCAACATCGTGGTGAGTTGAAGTTCGCATTGTACATCGTTTGTCTCCCTCAGGAACTCGATAACAAAAGGGTCTAACGGGAAACGCATCTCGACGCGGAAAAAGTCATAGAAGAAGACTATCCTTTTCGTCTTGCTTCTCATCTGAGCAGGAGTCATCTCGGATTCGTAGGGAACTCCTCGACAGTCTTCGCCAGAGATCCCAATCGAGTTGAACCAATTCCCGACCTCCACAACTGAGTCAATTGACTCCAAGTGAGCAAGCGAGCTCAGGTTATAGTAATCTTCGTTCCGATGTCTCCATCCTGCTCGAGGTCTCCCAGCCAACTCCTCATCGCTAGGAATCCCACTCGAGCTCGCCTCATCCACCTCATCCTGATCGGTGGTTACATCATTCACAACCCTCTCAGAAAGGACTTAGCTGCTCGCTTCCTGGGTATCTTTCCCTCAGTAGCATGTACTTCAAATCCAGTCCGCTCAGAATCTGTGGGTGCATGATGTTCTTGGGCACCATGATCGTAGTCGTATGCTTCTTGCTCGTGGTCAGACTCATCAAACAGTCGAAGGGGGGAAATAGAGAGAAGTATAGAGCACTTGAAGATAAGGGGGCCGTAAAAAAAGACCAAAGGTGTAGTTTCCCCCTTTTATAGGCGAAACTTGGGGAAAAAGGCGCCCAAATCACGCACCCAAAGCCTTCTCAAATTCAAACTATGGCAGCTGCGATGTACCCGATCAAGCCTGTCATTAATGCCCGCCTTAAAAACACGCAACCCATCATGACTGTACCTAGCCGACGTCACCCCAGAAGAACCTTCTAGCTTCCTACAACCGGCGTTTCGAATTCATCAACCGTCACCCACAAAGCAACTCCCTTCACTCACTGCCAATTAAAACAAACAAATGTTCGTCTCCCCAATTCAAATCACAACAAATTTCAAACATGCTCCTTACACCGAGCATAAATACTTGATGAATAAGGAGCAGGGGGCCACTGATGAGCTCGGCCCAAATCCTGGTCACAAGCCAAGCACATGTGCCTCCACGTGATAAGCACGTGGATGTCAGGGACTAGGAAAAGGGTCACCCGAGTAGGATAACCCATGGAGAACATCCTACATATCTACCGAGCAGGAATCCTCCCACCAATCTGATCGAGCAGGGAGCAAGGTTGCTCGAATAAGCCAGATACCCATTCCAAGGCTTAACTGTCAGATAACTCTGGAGCCCGAGATTTAAGCCGTGATCCCGTCAGTTACGTGGTTAACCCGTATTTATGGTCATAAAGGCCTAAATTCTCTCCATAATAATAACTCAGCCCGAATTTCACTCTCAAAAGGGCTATATATACCTCACAATGTTTCATTTCAAACGTACGCTTACTTTTACATACCGAAACTATGTCATTTTGCTTTACACAAGCTAAGGACTTACTCTCACGCTTGAGGGGTTTCACGAGGCCCTGCTTTGCATTCCTTCTAAGGTCTTCTTCTTTTGACAGGGTTTTCACAAGATCATACCATTACTTAAGCCCAGATATCCTAAACACCGCAAGGAACGACTTAAGACCAAATTGTGTAGCATCAGTTTGGTTCCGTTGTCGGGAAATGAAAATCTTCAATTCATTTTATCGAAGAACTTTATTAGCATGGCTAAGAACGATAAGGGACATGTTGGAGCAAGTGGAAATGTTAGTGGGGATGTGTCTGTGCACCAAGGAGATTGGCCACCAATCAATAACCGACCCGAGGGGGTTCCCCCGCCTGATCAACTTCCAAGAAATTGGCTTCCTCCAATAGGTGGGGTAATGACCAGATCCTAGGCAGCAGCTCAACAGCACTAATTGGCGAGGCTGGTTTCATCCCAGTGAATGATTCACCTCAGCTCGATTTGAGAAATTTGTTACAACAACAAAGAGCCAATTCGGTTGAATTACGTGATCAACTGAATCAACGTCGAGAGGCTGCTCCACTTAATCTAGTGGCAGAACCTGTCCCGCTGAATGAGCAAGCATAGGCTCAGGCTCTTCGCAATTAGGCTCAGTATTTGAACATGATGTTCATACTAAACCAAAACCAACAACTGGCCGCGTTGGGTCAGCCACCAGTTCCCATAGATGAACAACTAATTCCAGTCGTGCCCGCAGTAAGTGTTCCATAAATGGTGGAAAGGGTGCCTAGTATTGGTGGCCATGCCCCACAAAGACCCCATTTGCCTATCGATCAAACACCAGCTCGAAGTCGAGCAAAAAGTGGTGGCAGCCACAATCAAGGTACTCGTATGGTTGAAATCCACGAGGAAAGGCGTGGATGAGATAGATGTCGTGCCAGAGAGCCCAGTATGGTCGCCGAGTCATAGCCTGCCAGTAGACGGAGCCGAAAACATGAGCATGAGCGCTCTTATCATTATCGAGCACGTTACTCTCATTGATCCCGTCAGACATTACCTCGTCATGAGCATGACAGATGAGCAGATCACCATGAGGCCCTTAGACCGCCAAGGGTTCCCCAACAGATTATAGCACAACCCATTGAGGTTCCTTTGGCTGCTGTAGCTCAGCCTGTGGTGATCCCTGCGGTGCCATTACCTGCACAGCCTCAGACAATGGCTGAGGTTTTGGCAATAGTACAGGCAAGAATGGATGGATGGGAAGCTGGTCGCCGACTTGACAGGACGGTTCGGTCGATAGACGGTAGTCCTTTTGCGGACTGGATCGAAAACACACCTCCTGCTCAAGGGGCTGTTTTTCCAAATTTTGATAAATACTCGGGAAAAACCCACGGGTAGGAGATTGGTTGTGCTCATTTGAGGCACAGGTCGACCTGGTAACTAGCAACGAGGCCTTAAAATGAAGGCATTTACAAGGGCTATTCAGGGTAAATCCCAAAGCTGGTTGGGACGTTTCCCGAGAGGATCTATAACAGCGTGGAAGGATCTAAGGGATAAGTTTTTAGCAGAATTTGTTTTCGCCGGAGCTCTTCCAAAAAGTCATTTCGATTTCTACAAGGTGGTCTAGGGAGTTGAGGAATCTTCTCACAATTATGTGGAGAGATTTTACAAAGGTGCTCGAGCAGGTCACGGGCATGACCAAAGGGGAGGTCACACTCTGTTTTTTGAATAACATGGGGAGTGGGGGCCTAAAACAGGAATTGGTAATGCATCCACCAGCAACTCAAGGTGAAATGCTTGCTTGGGCTCAGTTATTTAGCTTAACGGAGGCTGACCGGAAAGGAAAGGGCAAGGAGAAAGCATAAATTAGTTCGGCGGCAACAGCATCTCCTAGCTCAGGAAACAACAATAATTTTCGGCGAGATCGGAATAGGACTTCTGATTCCACTCAACGATTTAGAGAGCAGCATTTTACTCCCCTGAACACTTCAAGGGAGGAAATCATGATGCAGATCCAGAATGATCTTCCTGTTCCCTACCCCATGAATCCGGACACAACCCAATACCGAGATAACACAAAATTTTGTGCTTATCACAACGATGTGGGCCATGTCACAGAGGAATCTTTCATCCTCAAAAAGGAAATCCAACACTTAATCAATCAAGGGCGTCTTGACAGATTCAAGCAAGGAAATAACAATGGGAATAATTGTCGTGACCCTCCTGCTCGGGGAGGAAACAAGGGAAATGCCCCTCAAATACATGGAGTTGTCAACGTCATTCTTGAGGAAGAACCCATCTCAACTCAACTAGGAAAGCACATCTACTCGCTGTCAAAGGTGATGAGCACGCCACCTGTAACTCAGTTTGGCGAGCAGACTATTCACTTCACTCGCAGTGAATTAGCAAGTACAACGTTAGCTTCTGAGCAGCCATTGGTTATATCAGCTTTGATTAACAATTGGCAGGTGCATTGAGTGCATGTTGATACAGGAGCATGCCATGACGTGCTTTACTACAATTGTTTCAAGGAAATCGGTCTCACCGATGCTCGCTTGAAACCTTACTTGAGAACTCTGGAAGGATTCATGAACCACAAGGTCGGTGTCAAAGGCACAGTCGATCGACCTAGAAGTATACGTAGGTGATGGGGAACATACAAGGCTGGAAGTCATTACCTTCCTCGTCATCGATCTAAAATCGCCATACAACGCCATCATGGGCATTCCTTCCATGGCTCGCTTCCAAATGGTCGCCTCAGTATCCTACCAGCGAACAAAGTTTTATATCGAAAGTTTTACTTGCCAACCCCGAGCAATGTGGGAGTATGTTCGGGATACACATAAAGATAAACAAAAAATTGCTTGCTCTACTCCCATCGAAGAAATTACTATTTCAGAGAAGGTCCTTAGGTCCTTATCGATTACATGCTCACAACCACATGATGCTGGAGATCGATGAGCAACCACATGTGGTGATATGGAGATCGATGAGCTTAGTGGTGAGCAAGAAAAGGCCGAGAAAATGAGAAAATTGAAACGAGACGGGGACGAAAAATTGAAATAGGTTCGTGAGGAGCCGAAATTTTGAACTGGAGATGAGCTCGAAGAAATCGTCATCAATCCTGCTCATCTAGAGCAGAAGGTTACAATTGGTATGGATTCTTGCTAGTTTGGCTGGATCCACTGATGGTTGTTCCCAGTCTTGATTTAACATGTCATATTCTGGTAGAGCTGGTCTTCCTACTAGATATGGATCATTATGGGGCAATGCAGGCAGTTCATGCATTTTGCTATATATAGTCCAAGCTAGAAAAATAAGTTCATCCTGAACAAAACGATCATTTGAGAGATAAAATCTATTCCAGAGAAGAGGAAGGGGATCAAAGTACTTGCCATAATTGGCCACCAGATCTTCTTGAGACAAATTTGGGATGGCAGGATATAGAACATAGGGTCTTCTTTTCAAGTTGTGGTCAATGTATTTGATGGGATTGACATGTGGTTTTTCATTTTTCTTCTTCTCATGGAAAGAAAGAAGAAATTGTACAAAATATGGGAGATGGTCAAAAGGAAATACCTAATTTGGAGGAATGGGTACAGGATTGGCTTGGTAATGTGAGTGTCTGGGATGGAAGGTAGGATTCCTAATAGGAGGGAAATTTTTTATTGGAGCAGTATTTGGGGATCTAGGATTTGAGGGAGGAGAAACTGGTGAAGGATCAGTGACTGGAATGTCTAGGTTTGGAGAGAAAGGAACGAAATTACCTGGATTGAGATCTGGGGTTTTTCTTTGTCTTTTGGGAGTAAGTTTGCAGCTAGAGTCAGTCTTCTTCGTTTGGTTCTTTGAGGTACAGGGATGGGAGAGATGTTAGTTCGTTGTACTTCAGTTGACTGACCAATGTCAGCTGGCTGACCACCTTCAGCTGGTTGAACAACGTCAGCTGGCTGACCAATACCGATCGACCATCTGGCTGGTGGCCACTTTTGTCGACCAACTATGGTTGGGCCGACTAGTAGATGTAGCGAAGAGCACGGTCCTTGTCCCGGTCTTCTACCTATTTGAGCTATGGAGATTTCCTGACCAAAGCGGTCGGATACATTAGCTCGCTTGATGTCAGCAGCTAAATACTTCTTGATTCTTACAGGTTCCAAGTCTCCAATGGTAAGGAGACGATATTGAAGAGCATGAAGGGATCGAAGAAACTGATTTATGATAAGATGGTGTGTAAGCCTTGGGTTGCCAGAAGCCATATTCTCCTTGTATTTGGCTATGTTGGTCTTTACACATTCCACAAGCACAACTCCCCAGTTGATCTCAAAGTTCTCCACAATAGCCTCCATGAGAAATAGTTGAGTCTCTGTTATCTTATCATGTCCACCAGATTTGATAAGAAGAGACTTGTCCAATAAAGTTGCAAGGGCATAGTGAAAAGGGGCAAACCTATTTTTGTGCTTGTCAAAAGCAAGCTCAACTAGAACCTCACCTCTCAGAGTTATCCAACCTGCATGTTGGGTTTCTTCTGGAATAGTGTAGATGGTTGAACCATCATCTAACAAGCCAGGAAAAGCAGCTGTAATTGTTTCTGAGTCAAAAACGATAGGGACTCCTCTGATTGATCCATTAAGGGAGAAGGGATTAGTTGGGTTTTCTTCCATTGACATGAATAATTCCTCAGTCAACTGGCAACTATACGTTCTGATGTTGAAAGAGAGAAGAGGAATCAACCCAGAAGCTGTTAGAAGATGGATAAGTTCAAGCCCTAAGGGTTCGTTGTTAAGAGATACCACATCCAAGAGATATCCTAATGTAGTGTTGGTTGCCATTTCCTGAAGTAAACACAGAAAAACAAGGTTAAAAAAAAGAGAAAAAAAGAGAGAGAAGACAGAATGAGAAAGTGAAAGAGAGAGAATGGGTACCAGAAAAGCTAGGGTTAGGGTTTGAAAAAGTAAGAGTTCGAAGAAGAAGAGTGAAGTGAAGGAGTAGTTTGCAAATGGTGAGTATATATATAAGAGGGGTTTTATAAGTACAGACGCTTATAAAAAGGTGAGTGAGTGGGTTTTAAAAGCGAAGATATGGCGTGTAGTGAAAAAGTACACAAAATTTTAGTTTTTGATAAAAAGGTGATTTATGGCAGAAGGTTATTTTCATAATGATGAGTCGTTTTTGTGTAAGCACATCACTTCAACCGCCAGTGTTGGTGGGATAATGGAGGAGTCGTTTTGGCTTCTCAGGGAAGCTTCGCGAGTTCCAAGGAGAAATAAAAAGGCGGGAAATAAATAAGGGAATTTATAATTATTTAAATTTAATATAAATCTTAGCTGAGATACGATCAGCTTTGATTAAGGATAAGAAGCTACCTGAACAGTGACTATAGTGTCAGTCACTGTATTGTCAGTTGTTAAAGTTTTGTCGGCTAGAGAATAGAAAAGTGTCAGATGATCAAATTTTGACAATGGAGATGTCGCCGGGTCATTTAATAATGTCACCGATGGTGATGGCTGTCGTCACCGAGGATTTGTTCAGAAGCTTAGACCCAAACATATATGAGTTAAAGATTGTCAGCTAATTCTAGACACCCCAATTTCGTACCCCTGCTATGTGACTGACATAAAATATCAAGAACTGTTAAAACTTAACAAATGTCAAGTCATAGAGTCAAAATGCGAAAGAAAAGCGAAATGCGCGAAAGTGAACCGAGGGGGTAAAATGCAAAAAGTTGAAACTTGGAAGGCATGATGGTGCCGCACTAAGCGGGGTCCTTGGCCGCACTATCACTTCTCCCAGCTTTGCTCTCACATTGAAAATATACAAGTTTTGATGCATGCACGAGTACAACTCACCAACGCAGCCGAACAAACGATAAAATGCCCAACGATCATCGCCTCTACTATAAAGAGAGACCCCTCCCTCTCATTTCACTCGCTCGCTTACACGATAAAAATCGCAACGAAGCTCGCTTCTCCGATCTCAATACGCTAGTACGAGAGGTGCGAGATAGGTGAGTGGAAGCCCCTATAGTCTCCAAACCCCGTCCCAAACTCGCCAAATCAAAAACCCATAGGTTATAAGTGATCCCTAGCCTAGTTGTTAGGTATCCACCTCACATCCCCAAAAATCCCAAAATAAGCCAAGCATTCCGCCCGAGTAACGAGCTAAAAGTCAAAACTAAGTCTAGGTTCCGCCCAACTAGAAAGGCCAAAACCTACCCAAATAAAGTTGTCACTCTGCCCGAGTTGATAAGCCCAAACTTCAAAAATCAAGCAATCATTCTATCAACACAACAACACACACAAACAACAAAAGACTCCTCTCCTCAAGGACGAAAGACACCGCCGCCTAAAAAGGTAATACCTTTAAGAGCGTTATTTTATTTCATTTGTATTTTTGTCTTTTATTTATTTTTCAAAAGTTGTTATTTAAATCCGGCGCAATGTAGTCCATATAAGCCGTTGTGCTGCCCGGATTAGATTAGGAAATATTATGTAAAAGAGCCGTTATAATGGCCAAATATTCTTAAATGTGTCTGTAATTATTGGAAGGAGACGGCTGCGAGTCCGTAAATAATGTAGCCACGAATGTATTTGTTTAAATTTCCCTTGTCATAATAATACCTTATTTATTTGCTAGATAAATATAACAATAAGCATACTTCAGCCAAAAACGTTTTGAGACGAAAGCGAGTTGGGTGCCTAGCACCTTCCCAACTCGTAACTTAGCCTCCGAACCCGCTTTTCTAAATCTCGGTTTTCTTTTCGGTTTTCCTTTATTTTTGCCTTAAAATAAAGGTGGCGACTCGAAAACTTTCAGATCCAGTGGGGCCTCGCAACATTCCCTCTTTGCACTTTCCTGTTCTCCCCTAAAAAAGGGAGATACGGGAATGGAGGGGTGATGCATTCCCATATCCTGGTATCCCCTAAACAAGGGATAACTTGATGCGGGAAACCCATAGCTCCCATAGTGATCTGATTGGGCCATAAGGCTATTTTTAATAAATCCATAGTGGGGCGCCGCAATATCCTTTCTTGCACTTCTCTATTTTCCCCTAAAGAAAACAGGGGAGAATGGGAATGGAAGGGTAATGCATTCCCATATCCTGTTATCCCCGAAATAAGGGATAACTTGACATGAGGAAACCATTAGTTCCCATTTTGGATACAAAATCCACTCAAGGCAACCGAGGCACATTCCAACGTGCTAATATAGACAACACTCCTCTCGCACTTTGGATTTCGTCTTCCCCTAAACAAGGGAGGGTGGAACGAGAGCTGGTGTCCCGATCCGCACGCACGCAAGCACCCCCATCCAAGGGCGGGCTGGTCGCACCCCTGAACCTCACAATGGCGACTCGATGGGGAGTTGTTTTATTTTAAATAAAATGGAGGGCTAGACTCATAAAATAAAACTTTTTTGTTTTTATTTGTTTCGGCTGCAAGATGCTTGTTATATTAATTTACGCATTTCAATAAAGTGTTCCCATACGG
This sequence comes from Codonopsis lanceolata, assembly GCA_013146195.2. Taxonomy (NCBI): domain Eukaryota; kingdom Viridiplantae; phylum Streptophyta; class Magnoliopsida; order Asterales; family Campanulaceae; genus Codonopsis; species Codonopsis lanceolata. The sequence goes on from CM028383.1 coordinate 1,738,373, forward strand.
CCGTGGCTATATTTGTGGAATATGATCCTCCATCCGGCAGCTAGCCTCGCTCCGATACCTGTTACTTGATGTTTAAGAGTATAAAAAAATTCAAAAAAAAAATATTATAAATTTTTTTTTTCGAAAAATAAAAAAAAAATGTATATATCTATTATATATATTACAATAAATTCCGGGCAGCACAACAAAAGAGCTGGGGCTTTACTTCCGGCTCTATATTTTTTTATTTATTTCAGTTCATTTTCTTTTTTCACTTTATTCTCGATATTTGTGCATATCTCGCATTCATGATGTCATTTTATTTTGGGGACATAGGACCAAAATTTGTAATTAATAGGATAGATAGTTTCCCGCTTTTCTTTCTATTTCTTAAAATGGTGTGCTTAGCTTGCTTGCGCTCAAAAATAAAAAGCCGAGAAAATCCACATATAACAGCAAGACAGGCCATATTTGCTTTATTTTTCTATTCCTGTAAAATAAATAAAGGTTTTACTACTTTCTAGATACCGCACACACGTGCACACATGTAAATATATTCCGAACTGTTACCCTACACCATGGCCAGCCTACCCCCGCATAAGCCAACGTTAGAATGCATATAGTTTTTCAGACACTTCACGCATCGACCGGTTTTTGCATCTTTGAATTGTGGGTCAGCCCCGTCAAAAAAAAAAAATCAAATCAAAAAAAATAAAATATATATATATATATATATATATATATATATATATATATATATATATATATATATATATAAATGCGCAAGTTCAAAAAAAAAAAAGAAAAAAAATATAATAAGTGCGCACAAAAAAAGTATCAATATAAATAATAAACAGGGGCTGACTTATAATTCTCAGATGCTCGACCTAGACCATTTCGGATGGTGGATCCTCGAAAGAGTATAGGCCCTTCGCCTTCGGACCGCCCACCTCGGGAGTCGAAAGGCGTGGAATACGTTGGTCCTATACTGAGAAAGAATCCACTATTCCAGAAAAGTCCCGAGATCACAAAATAAAGCAGGTGCTTATCCGGTCAATTGTAGGAACATGAAAATAAATATAATAATAAAATATTAATAAAAAGGCACTGTATTCCAAGCCCGATAGCCTCCAAATTCTTCTCGATACCTACCAAACCCCATTTTCCTCGAGACCTGCCCGAATTTGGAAAGGCGAGATAGTATCGCCTGGTTGATTCGGGAAAGCAGCGTAAACTAGATCGAGGGTATCGCCAGATCGACAAAGGCGTAGTCGGCTCGAGGGTACGATCCAAGCAAGATGGCAAAGAAAGTGAACAAATACCATGGGTACATTCGGGGCCTGTGGTATGTTCCGCCTCCCAATACAAAAATGGCTAGACCAAAATTTGGATGCATTTATTGATCGTATAAAGAGCCAACTGGCTAATGTAATAGAAAATTTTAAATCCAGTGGTGAGAAAATCCCTTCCCCTGCAGTTCCCCAAGAAGCATCAACCTTCTATGTTCCTCCAAATCCAACCTCCCAACCAAACACCAACCCACCAACCCAGAATCCCTATATTACCCAAAACTCACCAACCCAGAATCCCTATATTACCCAAAATCCACCAACTCATGATCCATATCCTACCCAATATCCATACCCTATCCAAAATCCTTATCCAATCCAATATCCCTATCCAAACCAATATTCCTTATCCACCCAATATCCCTACCCTATCCAAAATCCTTATACAATCCAATGTCCCTATCCAACCCAATATCCCTATCCTACCCAATATCCATATCCAGCCCAATATCCATATCCATATCCGGTCCAATATCCATATCCAACCCAAAATCCTTATCCTGCCCAAAGTCCTTACCAGAAATCACAGTCAGAAAACAACCCAGCCTTCCCTAATCCTACCAACATATACCAAAACCCAACTTTCCCGTCTGCCAAATTGGAGGCTGACATCGAAGATGTGAAAACCATGTTGCTTAAGGTTCTAAACCAGGAATTTTCTAATGAAAATTTAGGAGACAACTTTCTGGGTATGATAGACGGAGGCACTGATTATGAAAAATTCTCTGCTGAGTTCGAGTCTATTTCCAATAAGCCTCTCAGCAATTGGTACACCACGACCGGTCCGCCTCCTCGACACCCGCAGACTGGTAGACCGCTCGGATATACTATCCCCGATCCTTTCCTAGCTTTTACTGATTGGTCATCTACCAATCCGCTACCTATAATTGAGGATCTCAAACCCTGTGTCCTCAACAATGTAATAACCCCTACAATGTGCTTTTAATAATAATATGGATGTCTTTGCTTATTCCTTAGTTGCACCTAATTTAAAAGACGCATTAAATAACAATAATTATGATAATGAGTCATTTAATAAAATGGACCCAAAAGATAAAAATTATCTACTTGAGCTTGCAAAGTCACCGAGTACTGTGAACAAAGCCATTCATCAAGAAATACCGAAGACCTGTCCACTATCAACCCGGGCCGGACAATGAAGTCAAAGAAATCGAATCGGCAGCTACCTCCAAGGTCCGTAAAGAAAGGCACTTATTGATCTCCTCAAAGAATTCATAGACATCTTTGCCTCGGTCCTACGAAGATATGCCCGCCTAGATCCAATTTATAGTCGAGCACCGGATTCCCACATATCCCGATGCTCGCCTCAGCCAAACAAAGCTCCGCATCAAGCCGTAATGGTCACTACAAGTCAAAGAAGAAATCATGAAACAGGCCAACTTCATCCGGTAGTTGAATACCCGACTGGCCGCCCAATATAGTGACTGCTCTCAAGCCCAACGGAAAGTCGAACTGTAGACTTCCGCGACCTCAACAAAGCGCCGCCCAAAGATGACTTCCCCGCCCAACATTGATATTGTGGTAGATGCCGCCGCAGCTCACAAAGTCCGATCCTTCGTCGACGGCATGCCGGGCTACAATCCAAATCAAAATGGCAGCAGAAGACCAGAGAAGACCTCATTCACTACTCCTCGGGGACTTATCGCTATAATCGTCATGCCATTCGGATTAAAGAATGCCTGAGCCACTTACCGTAGGTCTGCCACCACCCTCTTCCACGACATGATCCACAAAGAGATGGAGGTCTATGTCGATGATATGATCGTGCATTCCAAATGACGCCTATGCTCACATTAAAGATCTCCTAAGTTCTTCGAAAGACTCGAAAGCACCGATGAAGCTTAACCCCACCAAATGCACATTCGGGTTACTAGAGGCAAAGTCCTCGATTTCTAGTAACCGAGCAAGGCATCGAGATCGAGCCAAAGAAAATCAAAGCCATCCCGAAATGCCACACCGAAAACTCCCATCAAGTCAAAGGCTTCCTAGGCCGGTTAAAGACATCACCAAGCTTCATCGATACCGACTACAACCTGCGAGCCCTCTTTAAACTCCTCAAAAGAATACCGATCAAGTCTGGGACGCAAGTGCCGCCTAGCCTTCGAGAAAATAAAAGCCTACCTTACCAATCCCCCGTGCTAGCTCCACCTCATACACATAAACCTCTCCTTATATACTTAACCGTCACGCACATCAAGCAGGGGCTATGCTCGCCCAAGAAAAGGAAAATTCCTACATTGAAAACGCCATATATTTCATAAGTAGGAAGCTACAAGGAAGCGAGCTAAACTATTCTAAGACTAGAAAAAGCCGCACCTGCCTAGTCCGGGCCACCAGAGGCTCAAAACCTATCTCCAAGGAAGGTCCATCAAGCTCATATCCGTGATGGACCCTATCAAATACATCTTCTAAGCCATCACCGCCCGCAGACTAGCCAAGTGGTCTTTTTCTTCTAAATGAGTTTGACATAACCTATGTCACTCTCAAGTCTATCAAAGGGAGCGTCATTGCGCATGACCACTTAGCCGATCTACCTCAAGACCGAAGATGCAACCGAGCCCTGGCTTTCATGAAGGTATCCTGAAATCACCGACCAGACACCCGTTGGCAAATGTTCTTTGACGAGCCGCAAACAAAAAGAGGCTTTGGCATAGGAATCTTGTTAATCGATCCTCGCCGACTCTCATACTCCACCGGCCATAAGGTTGGAGTTCGAATGTTCAAATAATACAATGGAGTATGAAGCCCGTATTGCTCGGCCTGAAGAAGCTCTCAAAAGGGGAGCTAAAGATCTCGGTCTACTGAGACTCGGCCCCGATTATAAATCAAGTCGAAGGAAGATGGAAGACCCAGGATCCCTGGCCGCAACTCTATCATGCCAAGCTAATAACCGCCGCCCGATTTGGTTCTATCTCGCTCCATTACCCGCCACGAGATAGGAATCAATTCGCCGATGCTCGCCACTCTAGCCACGGTCCGATTCCCCGAAACTAAAGTCCAGCCATTCATAGTCGGAAAAAGGTCACTCCTGCATCAATTTCAAAATCAACGCAGCCCCGGCATCACGAGCCCCGGTATGTCGATATCTTAAATCGCCTCCGTAAAAATCTTTATCCCCCGGGTTAGACAAAAGGGGAAGAGTCTCCCCGAGAAGATGGGCCTCCCGCACTCGCCACGGTGGCAGCTCAGATAAGAGGCACTATCAAGGCCTCAACTTACTATGTGTCAATCAGGCTAAAGCTGAGCAAATTATGGATCAACTACATGGTGGTACCTGTGGGCCCCACATGAACGGCCATATGCTATCAAAGAAAATCATCCGACAGGGGTACTATTGAGTACGCCGAACCGATCAGATTCTGGGTGCGACATTGCGACAAATGTCAACGCTTTGCCAATCTACAAAGATGTGCCCCCACACGCCCTATACAACTCCACGTACCGCCCTTCTCAACATGGGTATCGACGCCATAGGCCAAATTCACCCGGGGATCCAATGGCCACGAATATGTCTTGGTAGCCGCCGACTTTCACAAAGTGGGTGGAAGCCTCTTCCTACAAAGTCCTAAACGCCCGAAAGGTGTCCGATTTCATTAAGGCCAATATCATATACCGATACGGGGTACCTTTCGAGATCATCTCCGACAACGGCTCTCATTTTGAAGGGGACGTGAACCGCTCGGACGAGTTCAAGATCCGCAGACACAAATCCTCCCCTACCGCCACAAGCCAATGGTGCCGTTGAAGCGTACCAACAAAACTCTCGAGAACATCATCGAAAATGGCCGATACAGAAGAGATCGCCGTAAAATTGCCACTAGCCCTCTGGCTACCGTGACGCGGCCCGCACACCCACTCGGGCTACCCCTTATTCTCTAGCATATGGCATGGAAGCGGTACTACCAATAGAGATGGAAATTCCATCATTAAGAGTGATGATGGAAGCTGATATATCAGAAATTGACTGGGTCAAAGGGCGATACGAAGAACTGGCCCTAATTGATGAACGACGCCTCTTAGCCTTGGAGCATACCCGGGCATATCAAAGGCGACGCCTCGAGCCATTCAATAAAAAGTCAAAGGCCGAGATATTCAAGTCTGAGACCTCGTGCTGAGAAAACCCCTAGTTATGTTGATACTAGGGGAAAATGGAAGTCTCCCTGGATGGGACCATACATTGTTAAGGAGATCCGATCAGGAGGTGTCGTGCTTCTCACAAACCAAGACGGAGAAGATCTTGTCCAGCCTTTCAACCTCGACAAACTCAAAAGGTACTACGCCCGAAGCTATCCTATTCAAGAATAAGAAATAAAACCTAGGCAAAAAGTTAGGCAAAAAGAAAAAAATAAAAAAGCTCGTTAGGCTCAAAACCCGAAAGTGGCGGTCTAGGCAAAAAATTAAAGCATATAATAAAATAATAATAATAAAAAAGCTCAAGTAGGTTGAAAACCCGAAGGGCTCTAAAAAAGAGCATAAAAATAAAAAAAATATGAAAAAAAATAATAATAAAAGGAGAGGGAAGGCATTATTTGAAGCCATCAGATTCACCTCCTTTCAACACATCGAGACTCGATCGACAAAAGAGAAAACCACGACAAAGCAACCACATTAAAATATTAAAATATAATTTTTGACAGTCCTAAGGTGCAACTTAGGAATACTTATTAAGACGCCTATATTATACATTACTTGCATTTGTACATATTATATACCCGCCTATACCCCTTTGTTTTCCCCCATAAACAATCCTTTCTTGCAGCCCATAGCCCCGAAGGCGTCCATCAATGTTCATGCATATCCACCGGCCGGCCTAGACTATCAAAGATGAGAGCCAATGTATGCCTCCCCTCTTCATCA